>WNYF01000111.1:0-114909 GCA_021396225.1 Sporothrix inflata | reverse complement strand
CCCCCCCCCCCCCCCCCCCCCCCCCCCCCCCCCCCCCCCCCCCCCCCCCCCCCCCCCCCCCCCCCCCGCCCGCGCCCCCCCCCCCCGCCCCCCCCCCCCCCCCCCCCCCCCCCCCCCCCCCCCCCCCCCCCCCCCCCCCCGGCCATCTTGTTTGACAGGACGACTGGCGCCAACTCCGGTCCGCGTTTTAACGGCGGCTTGGGCTCTTGGTCTCTTGGTCTCTGAGCTCGTCCGTCACGCAGAAGAAGAAAGAAAAGGGAAGAAAACCGAAACCGAAAAGCAAATGGCAAATGGAAAAATAAATGGAACAAAAAAAAAAGACAAGCTGGCCCGAGAAAGCAGTTGGAAGAAAGACGTTGCAACGGTTGCTGACGCTATCTCGTCCATTCTGCACGCCCAGATATGGTTGCGGTTATGCTTGCTTGGTTGAGGCAGGGAGGATGTTCGGTCAAAGAACGCAGATTTGTTCCTCAATCGGTCGAGCATGTTCCCTCTTCCTTGCACTAGACCCTCGTCCACAAGACCACTGACCGCCACCGCCTTCTTACCAGTCTGCCTCCCCCATGCCCCTATGGTGTCATGATCGTCCCTGTTGTCCTCCCTCTTCCGCACACAGTGCGAGTTCTGCTAAGACACGCACGCGCGCACCTCGACCTGCGACCCCAGGCACAGAGCCGGGCTGGTTCGCATTGCTGCCTCGAGAAAACTTGTGCCTCCCACGAGACGAGTCTCTTCCCTCCTCCTTGATCCTCCTTCCCCGACCCCCCAAAATCGGCTGTTGATCGTCATGTTCCGGCGGCACAGCAAGCCATCGCCGTGTTCCAGTTGGCTTGTTGCTGGCTTGTTGGCTTGATCCTTGCTCCGGGGTCCTGCAGCCGGGCGCCGGACCTTCTTCGCAGGCCACAAGAAACAGGTTTGGCATTCCCTTTCCTTTTCTTCTTCTGCATTGTTTGTCTTCCCTCCCTGTCTCCCAAGAATCTCATGCTGGCTTTGGTGCTGAACACGGTCGTGCTGGCCGTCGGAGCCTTCTCCTGCTCCGCCGCTGCAATGGCTGTCACGCCCCTATCACTGCACCGAAGAGGCATGGCACACAATGTCACCATTCTCGGCCCGCATCGTACTTCTGACGATGTTCGAAGCACCGATTTACCGTACGAAGTAGACCTTGTCAGCCACGTTGACCTTGAAAAGCTTGGCAGCTTATGCTGACCGACCGTGCTGACCTTGGTTCGTCTTCCATGTTTGTCCCCAACTTTCGTCTACAAGTGCCGGCCCCAGCCTTTTGTATCTCACGCTGGTAGTGGAAAAGCAAGAGGATACCAGCTGGGACGACGTGTGTTTTGACCTCTGGCGATTTTCTTGCTGGAGACGTTTTTATTATCAAATAAGAGACAAACATGGTCTCGGATCCACAGCAGGATTTCTGGACGACGCATTGACTGTCTGACTGTCTCCTGGGCCCTGTTTGCTAATATTGTCACTGTCCAGTCATCATTATCTGACCAATCTTTTCTTGCCTTTCACGATTCCTTTGTTTTCTTTTCCTTTGTTTAGCTAGCCAGAAAATCATGAAGAAAGGTATGCGATTCGCATCAGACACGACTATATTGTGGCCAACCATGATGCTTTTGTGTATTGTCCCGGTGCGGCACAGAAAAGACTCCGAATATAGCCTCCGACGCAGTCGCCGCGGACGACAGCGCAAAGGGCAGCACAAAGCCGCAATGAACAGAAATATGCATATTCTTGTGGGAGATGGCATTCTCAAATATGCAAGACCACCACTCCCCGTTTCTTTTTCCTTTTTTCTCTGTCTCCCCCCTGTCCCACCAAGCCCCGCCAATCCTACTCTGCTTCGTCTGCCTGTCTGTAAGGTATGGTTTGTCTTTCCCCGTGTCGCTCGATTCGCTCCCTTTTTTCCTTGTTCTTCTTCCCTATCCCAATGTCCAATGTCCAACCGACGAAAAATATGCATACCGTGTGAGGAACCAAAAAAAAAAACAAAAAAACAGGAGAGAAGCATATGCAGGAGACTGAATGCACATTGATTTGATTGGCTGGGCGCTCTCTACTCTCAAACCCCAACAAGCATGTTTTTGGCGCCCCTCTTTCTATTCCGCACCCCCTTTATCGGGAACGTAATTCTGACGTGCTGTTTTGTTTTTGGTTTGGTTTGGACTTGTACTTTTATGGAGTGCTCCGTACCCTCCGTCCGTATTGTTCGTAAATGAGCAGCATTTCTTCCATGTGTCAAACGACCAAGCTTTGGAAATCAGCTCCGATATGTGCATCTTAACATTCAAATACAAAGTTCATTTTGTTGGCAATCGTCGGAGTTGGAACAAATGTAAGCAGAACAAGAGCCGAAGGGTTCTGTCGCGACACCTTTGTCCCGTTGTTTACTACTCCCAGAAAAAGGGTGGTTTGCTCCGAAAAATTCAGCACCGCCCCGGAGCCGCTGTACAATTACCTCACCACTTTTTTTTCATTCGCGGTAGCCTTGTGGCGAGCGCCCAAAGTGCCGGCCGAGTGCACGTCCGGTACCATGTGAAGAAGACACATCCCTGTCGGTGGGCTTGGGTCGTCAAAGATCAAATAGCTTCAACGATGGACTGAGAACCAAAAGCAGCGCAGCGTGTATCATAACCGACGCTTGACCACAGTACCAAGTACATCAAGCTGTGACTGCCAACAGTACGACGTACGAGTATATCGACTACTTGTACATAAATGGCCAGGCGAGAGCCCTCCGCTCGTTTACCATGTTTGTTGACACCGTCCGGGACGCGGAACTTGTTGAACGGTGTCTGTTGACGGCGCCGACCAAGGAGACGCAAAAAGTGTAAAATACTGCACGCTAAACAAAAAAACTAGCAAAACGACGGCGGACGACTGCCAAAAGAAAAGCAGAAGCCAGACGAGCCAAAGAAAAAAAAGGAGAAACAGATCATCGCAGTACTAGTTGAGCTAGAAAAGAAAAGAATGTCGGATCCATGGTCGACCTCCCAAGAGAACCTGTCGACTGTCGACTGTCGTCTGTTGACGTATTGTTCGCTTGCACGAGTAATCCACTCCTTGTCGATCAACGTTTTGTTCTCTGGGAAGCCGTCTGTTGTTGATAGCGTGTCGAGCGTGTTTACTCTTAGTCCCATGCGCAATATGAAACTAGTTTGGCAAGTGGTCGAAATAGGCCAACATCATGGCAGAGATGGGAATCTCGATGCGAAGCAAAAACCTCCACCGGGAAACTTTATATCGAGTCACCCTTTGATGATGCAAAAATCAGGTGCCGCAATATTGGACGACAAGAAGAAGATGACAAGAAAGAGAAAGAAAATAATGTATTTTAAAAACAAAGGTAAACAGAATAGTACCAGAATACCCCGACGCCATGACAAAAAAAAAACATGATATGATATCAAAGGATGCTAATAGATGGCGGAGTATATGAAAAACAGACGACGGGCAGCAAACATCCCCTGACGTGCCCACGAACGCCGACTTAGTTCGTCCGCGGCAGCACGGCCTCCGGCTCCGGTATGCGGCTCGACAGCCGCTCGTACAGCAGCCGGCCAAGGCTCAGCGACCACTTGTCGAGCGTGCGCGTGGCCAGGTCGGCCGTGCAGATGAGCACGGTCCAGAGCGGGATGGCCGACAGGGCGACGCCCAGGCAATAGCGCACCTGCGTGTCGAGACCGGTGAGGGCAGTCGTCTGGCGCACGAACCAGTGGCCGGCGGTGAACAGCAGCGGGCCGTGTACAAGGTACATGCTGTAGCTGATCTTGCCGAGGTACTGGGGGAAGCGGTGCGTAAAGAGGGCCTGGAGGGCGGGCGTACGATCGACGGTGTACACGATAAGGGCGGCGCCGATGGGGACCCAAAAGTAGTCGGTGTTGCCGGTCTTTTGGTGGTGCTCGGGCACCCACCGGATCATGGTCTTGAAGCCGGGTGTGCCAACGGCGCCACGGATGGCCTCGGGGGTGGAGAGGATGTAGAGACTGAGGATGAAGAAGAAGATGCCGATGGCTGTCTGGTAGCGGGAGGTGAAACGGCGTCCACGGGAGCAAAGAGCGGCGGCGGCACCGAGGAAACCAGTCGACGGCATAGCGGAAGTGGTGGCGGTGGCGGAAGAGGCGCTGTTGCCCTTGTCGGCCTGGGCGGCGAATTGCAAGTCGCAGACGATCATGCCGACGATGAACAAGAAGTACTGCCAGTAGATGTACTTCATGGTGAAGATGGCCAGACAGAACATGAAGATGACGCGGACGTTGGGGCGGATGCGGTTGAAGCACGCCTGGCACAAAAACAGCATCAGGGAGCACTCGAACTCGACGGGCAGTGTCCAGAGGAACGGGTCGTAGGCGTAGCGACCGCCACGCTTCATGTTCTTAGAGAAGGGGTCGACGAGGGCCACGACGCTCGGCCACCAGTGCGCCATCTGGCCCCAGAAGGTGCCGTCGCGGGGCGGACGGCGCGACGAGATGGCGGTGCCGGACCAGCCCGAGGTACCGTACCAGTCGAGGTAGGTCATGAGGGCGCAAAAGAAGGTAATAACGACGGGCATGAAGAAGAGGCGCGGCCAGCGGCGGAAAGCGGACGAGCCGATGGCTTCGTACGCGTCGGCGAACTTGCCCATGCGCGACAACTTGAGCGGCTTGTAGCTCAGAGCGTAACCCGAGATAACGAAGAAGATGGCGACCTGGGGCGGGCCGGAGATGGAGAGGCGCAGGAAGGGCAGCTGGATGAGCCATTTTTCCTTCTCGTTTATACCCCAGCCGTTGTGGATGTGCCAGCCGAACCACAGGACGCTGGCGTGGTTCCAGACGACAAAGAAGGCGGCCATGCCGCGCAGGCCATCGAGCCAGGCGGTCGGGTGCAGCTTTCGTGGAGCAGGGGCGGCCGGGTCGACGGGGTGCAGGAATGAGGGCACCAATATCTTGAACTCTCCGAGTTGCTTAAAGAGCGTCGGCCATTCCGACGATATCGCGGGGCCTGCACGGCCCCGACCGATGAGCCGCCGCAATGGGTGCGTCGCCACCAGCCAGCTGAGGTAGGTGAGGCGAACGACGATGGTGGGCAGCACGAGCGCGGCACCGACGATGCCACCGACGGGTAATTTGGCGAACCGTGACTTCTCACTTGCGACAGGGAACCCGGCATCGGCTTCTGGGTCGACGTCGGTGCTGCTACCGCTCGTGCTGTTGCCACTGCTCCGTACCAGATGTTGCTCTTCTGTCTCTGTCATTGTGATCTCTTTCCGCTCTTCCATCTCTTCTGCCACTCCCTCTTCGGTGGGGACTTGGTCGTATGCCGGCCGGCCGGACCAAACGCCGCGGAGGGCGTTTGGAGCCATGTGTTTAGATTGTTGTGTGAGGTGATGGACGTTCGGTGTACGGCAGCGGGTGTCGGGTATTAAGGTTGGTCAGTGTGTGTAATAACCAACGACGGCGATGACGGCCAACGACGATGCTGAAGTCGACGCGGACGCGATACCTCCGAACCGGCTTGCCGGGGTGTCGTAGAGTGGATAAAGACGGGACAGTACAATCAGGGGATAAGAGAGTGTCAAAAGTGACGTATGATTAAGGTTTAAAGAAAGCAGCGTGGAACGAGAAGAGAACGAAAGGCAGAGGGACTTGGCAGTGCAATCGGATCACATGCCCGTGTTGTGACGTGCTCGGCCTGGGAGAACGCGTCTGGGCAGATGGTGTCGAATGGGTGGATGGGAAGAAAGAGAAGTACAAAATTGGGAGAGAAAGGAAAACGAGTTTCTTCATCGTAGAGAAATTATTTGGCACGTAAGATACGATAGGAGCGAGAATACGGCCGGAACGACCAGGGGAGAGGAATCAG
The DNA here is from genome assembly GCA_021396225.1 of Sporothrix inflata. Taxonomy (NCBI): domain Eukaryota; kingdom Fungi; phylum Ascomycota; class Sordariomycetes; order Ophiostomatales; family Ophiostomataceae; genus Sporothrix; species Sporothrix inflata. The sequence goes on along the minus strand of WNYF01000111.1, from coordinate 109,056 downwards.
ACGAAGGAACGCCCAACAGACGAGGAAGGAGGATTGGAATAGGGCTGTCAGCTTCGATTTCTCACCACCCCTGCCAGCGTTGCAGAATTGATCTGAAAAGGGTAAGCACGCAAAAGGGGGGGAAGGAACGCTGCTCCAGCTCGCATCCCATTTACGCGGTATTGTCTCTCAATCATGCTTGGCATGTTCTGCACGTCTGACCTGGCGTCTGGGTCGCGCCTGCCCTGTGCTTGCAGTGACATGCCATCGCGCCTGCCTTTGCTCCGTTACTAGGTTCTTTGCGCCCGTTCCTTCCCAGTCGGTAGATATTTTGTGCGGCTGAGGAAAGAACGAAATAAAGAGGGGGGACAAAAAAAGTACTAACGGGTAATATATTGGATGCACCAGTACCTGTCCCCGCCCGTCGTGTTTCTCGATACCAGGAATGGACAACGCCAAGGCAAAGAAAAATGTGGGCAAAAGTCTCAAGACTAGCTACGGAGCACGGAGTACTTACAGGCCCAGCCGCGGTGAAGGAGAATGGCGCCGCAAAATATGCTTTGTCTGGGCAAAGCCGGGCGCGGACCCTTCCATGCTTGTTTGTAATGTATCCGCTTGTATCTTATCTGTTTGTCTTGTCCACTCACCCGTCTGTTTCACGGTTCCTCGTCAACATGCCTTTGAGGCGACGTGGTGGGTAGGGTCTGGCCTTTGATGTTCGCGTTGAACCCCGATTCCCATTTTGGGACACTATTCTTTATTGCTTTCGATAGATGGTTTGTTGGTTCCTAGTGGTTTTATGGCCCTTGGCCTTTGTCCCTGGATGGTGCCTGAAGGTTTGTCAAAACGCATGGGAGACAGAGGCAAAATACAGCAGGAGGCGATTTTAGAGTAAGCGCGCGGGACACGTTTTTCCCAAGTGTTCTGGGTGTTCTGGTGGTTCCCGTCTGTGCGCTGGTGAACCGTCGCCAACCTCGACTGGGGGGCCAAGGCGAAACCCAGCTTGGGTACAAGTCTCTACCAATGTTGTCTCTTCGCCCTTCGCATCTCAAACGACGCAAGGCTGCTTTTAGGCGACTCTTCGTGATACCAGTTGGAATGCAAAGAATCTCCCTGTCGCGGTGCGCGTCAGGCTCTCTTTCCATCTATCAAGCTACAAATATGTGTGAGTCTGCAACATCGACGAGAGCTGCCCGAACTCCCTCCACCGCACTGTCGTATTCTCAACCTTCTCTTCTGCCTGTCCTGTTTGCCGTCATTTACTTTGCCTGTGGCTTGACGCTGGGTCGGTAGCGTGGGACGATAGCGTCGCTCGGCATGCCAATAATGCCACCCATTTGCGGACCAGCTGGTTTTTCCTCCGAATCGCTCGCAATTATGGGTGCACATCGCTCGCAATGGGTAATACCTTGCTTCAACTTGCCCCAATCTCATCACTCCTGTTAGAATCAGAAACAGGTCTCGCTCATGTTTTGTCTGTCGCGTCCGGCTCTGCCTTGTCTTTTCCTCTCTTTAAAGCTTTTAATTGGTCTGCACAAGTATTTTCTTGGCACCTCAAAATGTGTTCAAAGACGGCAAGGAGCGCTGCTGCCAGCATACCCGAGAACATAAGTACGAAGTAGCCCAGGGGCGCATACTCCGAAATAAGGTGGCGTTCCTCCCTTTGATTACGGGAGGACGACTGCAGGAGGGAGAGACTGCAATTACGACGTAAAAGGAAGAGCAGCTACGGAGTAATACTCCGTAGTACGAGGTATTAATACTTGTACAGGACGGAGATACAGAGTGCAGGCAATATTACGGTTTGCATTACAGGGCGTTTTTGCCCTTACATGGTCTCTTGGTATCAATGAAGCTTTGATGCAAATATGTGCCTTTAAATGAACATTCAAAAACAAATGAAATAAAATCCGACGGGCAGTAAAATACAAATGAAAATCATTAGCCTGGAATCTGTGGCCGAAAATGCCACACCCCTATTTCCCTCTCAGCTCAGCCGGTCTACGGCCAGATCATGTCCAACGTCTGGCCGTGCAGCCCGCAGATTACGCTCGACAGGTTGTCCCGGTACATTTCAAAGCTCGCGTTCGTGTAGGGGCGCCAGGGATTCAGCTGGTTCGGCCCGGCGTCTGGCAGTGACGTCCGCCGCATGGCCATGGTCTGGCTGAACGTGCTCTGCCCGAAGCCCGTAAAAAAACTGGCGTGCAGCAACACCTGGAAATCGATGACGGCGCGGTTGTCCCACGTCAGTGTGTCGTACTCGGCCATGTCGCCTTCGTCGAGGACGTCCTCTTTTGTGTACACGGAAAGTCCAAGCGGCGCGGCGTCGGCCTTGAACTGCGTAATGGACTCGGGCGTGCCGGCGGCCAGGTAGATGGTACTCAAATTGCGGCGGACGGCTTCGTTAAGGTAGAACGGCACCTGCGCGTCGTACCCGGGCCAGTGCATTTTGGTGGCGTCGCTGTCGGTGCGCAGGTGGGTACCAATAAACGAGTGGGACAGGACGCGGTCGCGGCTGAGGTTGGTAATGAGAGACGTATTGACGGCAAGCGATGGTGGCGCCGGGTGGCTTGGCCCCCGGCCACGCCACGTCTGCCGCGTCGTAGTATCAGTAGTACCCACACCCGGCGGGCCGTACATGTCGGCGTAGAGCTCCGGAAACAAAACGGCGTCCGACACGATCGGGTGGCCAGCCTGCTGCTCCAAACCCCAGAGTGCGGCCGCACCAAGGCGCCGCAGGCTCGGCTTGAAGCGGAACATGCGCGCAAATGCGAATGCAAACTGCTGGTCCATCGACGCGCGGTGCCACGCAAAGAGCAGGCCCTTGGCTAGGACACGCACGGGCTTTTCGGGCGACATGTTCTTGAACTCGTCGGGTTTGGTGTGTTGCTGCAGCCACACCTCAAACTTGATGCGCCAGGAACCCGTGTCGACGACCGTCAAGCGCACCACTTCCAGACCCGGGATCAGGTGCGGCGCGAGGCTGCGGCCGCCGATGAGGTTAGGCACCTCGTCTTCCGATCGAACGACGCGAATGGTTGGGCAGGCTTCCTGCCATGTCTCTATGAAATGGTCCAGGTCGTACAGGATGGACAAGTCGACGGTGTTGCCGCGGTTGCCGTTGTTGATGAGGTTGCTGTCGTCACGGACGCCGACACGGGGGAGGATGATCGTGGTGGCTAGGTGGTCAGTACGTGCTTCTTTTCATATCTTGTTTCTCCCACTACGCGTGTACTCACCCCCCGATTCAATGCCGAACAGCATGCAGCCCACCCAGGAGTTGCCCAAATTGCCCAGGCCGCCCTGGATATAGTCGCAGTGCCACACCAGTCCAGGCATCGGCATCGCCATCTGGCACCGGTTCCGTATCGGCTCCAGGTCCACAAGGCCCTCGACCGGATTTTGCATCACGGCGTCAATATATTCGTCTTTGGTCAGGCGGCGTCGTGCTTCAAGAAAGGGATCGGCTTGCGGCGAAACCACAAAGATGCTTGTGGCCCAGCACAACAACAGCAGGGCCACTGCCATCAACGTTGGCACCAGCCATCTGAGTCGATGCGTCTCCCGGCGTGGCGATGACTCCTCCTTGCTGTCGCCGGAAAGGTCGCCATCGAGATAGAGTGGGAGCTCTTGTGATGATTCTTGTGATAGGGATTGATAAGAGAAAGGAGTGAGATGTGTTCGAATGTAGTGGTAGGCCCGAGTGGCCTTGTCAACGAAATGGGCCGTGACATTGTCGACAGCCTGCATCGTCGACATTGCTGCGCCTGGCCAGGTAGGCAGTGATCGGGTTAGGTATAAATAAGAATACAAAAAAGAACAATGAGACAAGTGGGAGGGAAGATATGGTGCAAAGGGAACAAGCAGACGAAAATTCAAAACGATCAGTGATAACAAGGAGGCATAGGGAGAGAAGGACACTGTCGAACCGTCGGATACGTCGTACCGTCCAGGATCAGAGCATCACAAAAGGAAATCGACCTCAAAGGAAACAGAAAGAAGGAGAGAGGAAAGGGTTCAACAGTACGGAATATACGAGCACAAAATAAAATCAGCCAGCTGTAAAAATGGAATTCCTCAATCAGTCTACCTCTCTACGGAGTACCTCGCTATCATCTACTGGTACCTGACAGTTTGTCTACCTCCCTGCTCGTACGGAGTAAAAGTATGTCTCTCTCCCTCTCCCTTTGTCCCATACACAAGACGCCGCAAGAATGCATATCTTCCAGCCGTGGGGCCAAGAGATGTGACTATCGGGTTTCCGCTCAATCGGGCGATTGATCGGGCACAGTGACAGCACAGACAAAAACCCATCCGATGCCATCTAGTTAATCAACCGCCCCCCTTTACCAGACTATTGACAGGTGTGCGGAGTAAGGCATAAGATAAGATGTGCTCCGTACGGAGATGGCGTGTAGACAGACGCCAACAGTTCGTTCGGCTGGCGCAATCGTAAAATTCTCTAACTTTGTTCTCCATATTTGACCGTAGCAGGCGTAGCAGAGCGACTATTTTGCTGGGTCCTTGCCGCTGATAATAACAAGACTGCCAATGCCCGTAGGGCGATGTCACTTCGATGTTTGGCACGGAAGTAGAAAAAGGCACATGGCGAAAAAAAAAAAAGAGAAAAAAAAATGATGAAGGAAAAAAAAGAAAGAGAAGCAAAGGGATATGTCAATACGCACGCTTGGGCTTTCACGCACAGCGCGGTCTTGCCGATCGTCTCGTTTGCCCAAAAACCAATACCCACAGAAGCGACTCCACCCACGCCTTGCTGTCGGGTCTCATAAATTGCTAGCAAACACGCGCACAACAGGGATTGCATTCGTAGACGAAATTGGCAAAAGGGGGAACAGCCATGGCATCGAAGGAGAGAGAGAGAGAGACAACGCTGTACTCTTTCGAGACTTATTCCGCAGGAGGACATACGTGCGTATATGGATAAAAATGGAAAACAAGGCGATGTACGTCTTAATAGGCCCCTGTTGGATATCCAGGTGCTTCAGACCTATTAGCTACGCCGGTAGGAGAGATTATTTTTACCCCTGAAATCTAGTTGATGGGATTCATAGCTTTTCTAATATTAATATAGTGTACTTAGGTCAATATAGCTTCAAATTCTACAAAATACACTGCTGTACTTATTTCTAGTATCTGTTGTCAAACTGGTGGCTTTACAATGAAGCCCATGTATTTTTTTATTATTATTTTTCGAAGGTACGTAAGGAAGACAAATTTGATGAATTTGTTATTCAGGGATATATTAAATGTCGACATAATTATTTTAATTGAAACAGAAAAGTATGCAACGTTTCTTTTTCAAAAATGTTTTATCATTCTTTGCTACTTTCCCCAACCTGTCGACAAATTTGTAAAAATGAAGCAGTCAGTTTGCATTCCATCTCATTCTTTTCATCACATCCATTACCTATTTTCTTCCCTCATTCCCTTATCCGTGCAAAGGATACACTGCCGAGCTATTCCAGCACGATCCGTCAATGTAGTCGCCGGTGACAATCTGCGACGCCACGTCCTTGCCAAACTCAACAATCTGGCCGCCGTTGGCGGCGGTCGGGTCAAACGCAGGCCAGCCAACGGTCGTATTGACGGTACTCGGATCTTTGAGGAAGGCTAAGAAATAGTCTTGCATGGTTTGGGAGGTCTGCACCTCGAGGTTCGGGATGGCCCCGCCGGCGCCGACGTCCGTCTCGTAGGTGCCGAAGAGCATCAACAGGTCGCTCCAGTGCAAGGCGCCGATCCAATAGACGGGGCTGATGTTGGTAAAGTTGCCGGCCCAGAAGTAGCGGTAGGTGTCGAGGCCGATGCTGTGTCGGAGGAGGGATTCATCGTAGGTCTTGCAGGTGAAGGACTGGGCGGCGAGGGCGGTGGCGGTCTCGTTGTTGGCGGAGGATGTCTCGGCGGCGGCGTTGGAACGGATGGCCGGGCCGGGTGCGACGAGGCCGGCAGCGTAGCGCGCGGACTCGTTGGAGAAGATGTACTTTTCGTCGGGGACGTCCAAGTAGAACGTCCCGACAGCGGGCGTGGCATTCCAGTTGTTGATGGTCTCCAGAATTTCGACCCACGACTGCTGGCGCATGCACTCGAGCTCGGCGTCGTAATCGTCGCCGTAGTTGCAGCCCATGGACTTAGCGAGGACATCGAAAGGTTGGTAAGGGTCCGTGTCGGTCGTTATGTTCACAATCTGGCTGCTGGGCTGCGAGAGCATGCCGAACTTGTTGGCCAGCGGCACGTCGGGGAAGGCCAGTGTATACTGGTTGACAAGACCGGCGCCTTCAGATTGGCCGAAGAGCTGGGATGGTCAGTATTGCTTCATTGTTGGAATTAAGTGGAAGAGGGCTCACCATAATATTCTCGCGGTCACCGCCAAAGGCGTTGATGTTGATGTGCACCCACTCGACGGCCGCGCGCACGTCGAGCAGCGTCAGCGACGTCTCCTTCAGGGCGCGCGAGCCGGGCTTCCCAAAAATGTTGTTCCGGTAGTTGATCGTCACGGCAATGTGCTCCTGCGACCGCGAGACCCAGTTCGTCGGCAGCTGCGACGCAATCTCCACACCGCCAGTCAAACCGCCTCCGCCTGTCACAAAGAGGGCAACCGGCAGTTTGGACGAGATATTAGCATAGGCCGGCGTCCACACGGCCAGCGTCAGGCAGTCTTCGGCCGTGTTCCACGCGACCATGCCCGCGTCCAGCTTCTCGCCAGGATTGATGATCTCGTTGGTCGGCTCGTATTCGTTCCATACACTGGCCGCCTTGCCCACGTACTGCGGGCACATGGGCCCAAAGTAGGTCGAGTCGATACGCTTGCGCGACGGGTGCGGGTAGCGAGGGGCCTCCCACCGGAGGTCGCCGACCGGTGGTTGGGCATACGGGATGCGCAAGAACTGGCGCACATTCGGGTACGTATCGTTGTACATGCCAATGAATGTGCCCGTCTCGGTCGTGACGGTCAGGTTGGTCCCGTTGGAGAGCGTGCGCGGCGCCTCAAACGTCAGGTTGGCAAAGTAGGGGTCGAACATGGCCCCCTGGGCCGGCACCACCAAGGCCAGAGCCAAGGCTGAGCCAAGAGTGATCGCAGTATGCATAATGGGGGATGGGCAGGAGGAGCGTGTCTTGGTATTTTTTAAATCTGGGGTAAAGTATCTTGAGTGACGATCTAGACCTGCTGTTTACAATTCTTACGATACTTGTCTACATATATACATTCGTTGTTGGCTTGAATCAAGAAAAAAAGATGTCTTCAACAGGTAAAACAAGACTTTGTTTTTCTTGCGTGAAGATCTTTCCTGTACGGCATCTCGTGGCCGAGTGTACTGCCATTGAGGACCATTCACACCACCACACAACCGCAGAGAATTTTGAGCAGTCCTAGGTCGAGCCTTGTTAGACTGGTCCTATAAGTTCGACTTGTTAAAGAAGGACCGAATGTAAAAAGCAAAAGCGCAACCATGAGACCATCAGTTCATTTTCCCGCACATACTGTGTGGATGCATGACGCGTATATCCAACCGTGAGAGCCCCGACTGGTAGGTGGTTGAGAAAAACCAAATAAAAACATGGTGAAGTCGGACGGCAAGCCGGCAATCGACCGAGAAGTTTGCCGATGCAGACCTAGTCCAGGGTGGCAGGTAGGTGGCAGGGCGGGGATGGTAGCTTCGGCGGGACGATCCGGACTTTTTAAATGATATCCGAGCTGCTGTCTCTTCTCTTCTTTTCTTCTCTTGTGTCGTCCTGCTAGTACCGGCATCATGTCGGCGTGGAGGGAGACCAGTACCGTGAACTACAAATACTACCGGAACTAGCTGAAGAGAGGGCCTTTTTACAACGGGGCCATTGTCTCTATTATTTTTTTCTCTCCCCAGTCGTCCTCGTTGTCTCGTTTACCATTTCCTCGTTGGTGGGTAGCGTTGTCGACAAAACGATCGCCGTCGGCAGCCGTCCCACAGTGTCGTTTTGCAGATGCGGGGGAGTCTGCGCTAATGACGACGGCGGTCGGTCTTTCTTCACGCGGAGTGCTCGCCTCCGCCGCACTCGCTTGTTTTGTTCGCTTCAAATGCAGTGCTCGCTTCAAGCTGTCTAGTTTGATTCTGCACTTGCACAAAAAGTCTGTGCTACTTTTGAAGTTACGGAGAGACATCAATGATAGAAATTGCGTTCAAAATCATACTCGAAAATGAACACAGATGCGAAACTGTGAAGGTAAGGAGACTTGGGATGTCAATGATACAGACGTGTAAATAATACTTTATTGGCCAGTGAATCATACCCGCACTATATCCGTTTAAGTGCTTTGTTGCGCGTAATTATGTCGGTGCTTTGATCGAAAATTTACCACAACCAAGCTTACATTGCTAACATCGATGTATAATTCAAATTGTTTCATTTTTTTGGTCTTGTTGGTTTCTTTTCTATTTTATGATTTCTCCAGCACGTCCTATGCCAACGTTGCCTTGTATTGGGTGACCATGGACACGAGCGAGTTGGCGATGCTGATCTCGGCACAGGTGCCTGGCATCAGGCTCGTGCCTAGCACCTGGAATGTCTCTTGGTCAAAGGATAACGAGTCCGGAATGTACCCAGAAGGCTGGCCGTTGACCATGGTGACAATCATGGTCTTGGGCATCAAGCCGGTGGTCTCGTTCTTGATGCGCCAGCCGATGCGCGTAAAGATCTCGCCGCCGACGGTGACGAGGACGACGTCGCCCATCCCAACGGCGCCCGTCGTCACGTTGAAATTGGGTCCCGTCGTGTACACACCGGCGACGCCCTCGCGCGCACTGTCTAGCCGCTTGCGTCCGGGACAGGAGACGGTCTGCTGGGCGGCCCAGAGCGTTGGTGAGTCGTCGTAGTCGGTGGTGCTCGACATGATCTGCATGACAATCTCGCCCATCATGACGCCCTGTGCCTCGAGCTCGCGGAAGAGCTGGCGGATGTAATGGTCGTCGGGGCGCACAAAGGGTGTGTAGCCGTCACGCACGGGCTCCTCGACGCACTCTTGGACAAGTTCAAACCCCGTGATGGGCACCGAGCTGATGGATGCCAGATTGTTGGTTCCTGCACGCCGCAGCAGCGGGTTGACGTCGCCCGACGCCTGCTGCGAGAAAATGGCCACAAAGGTGTCGTTGACGCTCATGGACGTCTCGATCCAGCGCATCATGGCGGCGGGCCAGTCGCCCGTGGTGAAGCCGCTCAGGTACGAGTTGACGGGGTGCATTCCGTAGCTCGTGTACGACGCGATGGGTGCGTTGTCGTCCCGCCCCAGAAACGTCAGGACCTGCACGGCGCGGTCCACGGGGCCCGACACGTTGGCCGCCTGCGTCCAGCGGCCCGTCAGTGGGTCGAGCGCGTCGCGGTTGACATTGAAAAAGGCCTCGCCCGTGTTGTAGCCAACCTTGGCGGGCTTCAAATTGCCGAGCGCAAGCGTCGCCGCCTCGACGGCCGCCAGCCCCAGCGACGAGTAGTTGCGCACGGCGGCGTTGCCGTACTGGTTGGCGTTGGTGACACCCGCAGGGCCCGCGCTATGGGCGTGCGTGATGCTCACCAACACGTTGGCCTGCGACGTGTTGAGTGCCGCCGCCACGAGCTTATTGGCCGTCTTGTAGATGCCGTCCTGGATGAACGCTAGCTCGCAGTTGACAAACGCGCCGCGCACGCCGTTGTTCTCGTACACGATGGCACGGACGTGGAGCTTCTCGTGTGTAAACTCGTTAAGCGGCAGCCAGTGCGGGTTGGGGTACGGCGTGATGTCCACGCGGGCTGTGCCAACGAGGAGGCCGGTCGTGTTGCCGGAGGTGTTTCCTGTGGCGAGGGCGCCTGACGAAAGCGAGGTTGCCACCGCCAGTAACAGGAACGAGAACTTCATGGTGGTGACGACGTAACAAAATCATAGGAACAATGATGGGTTAGATGTTGGACTCTGGTGATCGTGGTGATAGGCCTCTCCTCGTGTATTTGATATAATTAGTGCAGAGGTGTCTTGTATGTCTAGCGATGTCTAGATCCGGCTACAACCTTCCGGTCGTACGGTCGTTTGAGATACTTGCATCGTCCCATCTCTAGCCTTGCAGCCATCTGGGGACAGACAATCGGCCCTTTGGCGGGTAGGGCCGAGTAATGTTCTGCGGCTGGTGCTGGCAGGCAATCGGGTTGTGGACAACCGGCGGCTCGACGACAATTACTAGAATGGATCGAACACCACGGTTTGGCGCCGGTAGACGCTGCCAATGGTCTTTTGTCTCTTTGCAGATACTCCACCACCCCGGACCCTACTGCGCATGCTACTCCATTCACTGTGGACATATCCCCGCATTCGTACGTCGCAGGTGTCAGTCCGGCTCTTCCTCCGGCGGACTCGCTTATCCCGGCTAGCCTTACGACGCCTGCGTGCAGGGTGCAAGGTGCATAAAATACCGGCCTGGTCCCGGATCTTTTCAAGTTCGGACCGACTGGCGACTGCTACGGCGTTGATTTTGGGGTTAAGAAGACGGAGGCCAACTCAAAAATACAACCGCAACGAAAGCATACCACTCTTCTGGTTAGGAAGCTTGCGTCACGATGTCAATGCCAAGACCCTAAGAGAAGCATGGTAGGCCCGATGCTCGGTAGGCGTATGCACGTGTGCAGCAGACACTGCAAGTCTAGGACGGGACTAGGATGACATGAAGTATCCTAGCATCGCATGGTTTTGTGCAGTCGGGGCTCGCTGTCTGACAGATCGATTTTCAGCCTGGCCAAGGGCAGCGATCGTCACTTGTCAACTTCATATAGACGCTACCCACCAGAGTCTACCGTAGACCTTTTTTTTTTTTACCATGTGCAGTGTTCTGGATCTATATTCCTCTTTCTCACTCTTTTTTTTTTTGAAGGTTTGTTTTTCCCAGTACCACCAGTATGAAGCTCACAGCCCTCCTCCTCGCCGCGACATGCAGCGTCTCCCAGGCGCTCCGCTTCACCAACTCGGACTTCCACAACATCACCGTCGGCACGCCCTTCAACATCACATGGACAGACGCCAGCGGACCCGTCACGCTCACGCTGCTCAAGGGCGCCACGCCGGCCTACTTTGAGAACATGGGCGTCATTGCCGGTTAGTCGGGGAGCCTGTCGGAAATGAGATGGGGAGTATTACATCACTGACTGTGCACTTGTAGGTGGCCTCACTGGCTCCAACTACCTCTGGACACCAAGCAATACCCTTCTGAGGGACATTTACGACATCCAGTTCACAGACGCATCGGGAGCATCTGCGTACAGCTTCATGTTCGAGCTGGTCCTGGCGCCCATCACAGCCGCGGCCACGACAACGACAGCGGCTGTAGCGACGACCAGCACCACATACGCCACGACTTGGATATGGCCAACGTATGCTTAGGTTGAAATGGCCAAAAAGTGTTCGAGTTTGTCATGGTTGTCTTTCTGCCTGTTTCTATCTCTATTGAACCGGTTGATGTCTAAAGACCCCAATATGCATTGTTGTGTGTGATTAGTATACTTTCACGGAAATACATACAAAATACACAGAGACGCGCTATCTACACCGCTCACTAACACCGAAACGTGTGGTTATCAACCAAATGCCCTTCGTAGGCCAGAATAATGCACCACAGCAGGCATCTTCGATAAAACAGTTTTTCTGCTATTTACTATGACTGATTCCGCTTTCAATAATATGTTTTCAAAGAAAAATAGACATTGTCTGCCCTACACAAAAGTCACGGAGAGCTCCGTCTGTCAACCGCACTTCTTCAGTCGCGGGTTCACGTGATCGGCCCCACATTGTCGACCCATTTTTGTTCTTATTCGTCTGCCTTCAGGTCTGACGTATGGTCATTGCTTACGCCCGAATAGAAAATAAGCAGTCGCATTTTTGTCGCATGTTTGTTCAACTTGGTATGCCAAGTCACACACGCCCTTCGACGGCGGCGAATTTTGCGAATTGCGACTCCGAGCCGCGCAGCACGATCACACGACGGTACGACGCTCCCGGACCGAAGCACGGAGACAAATCGAACCCGCCGCTCCGCGACTGACCACCACATCGAACGAACTCCTCAAACGACCTCCTCGAACGACCTCCTCAACGACCTCCTCGAACGACCTCCTCAACGACCTCCTCTCTACGCGCTCCACGCGCTCTACGCGCCCCAGCTTCACACGACCACCCACCCGCATGGACGGAAGCGCAGCACGGCGGGCCGCCAAGGTGGGCCACCGCAAGTCGCGCAATGGCTGCACCAAGTGCAAGACGCGGCGGGTCAAGTGCGACGAGGTCCGGCCCGTGTGCAGCAACTGCTCCCGGCTCGGCCTCGACTGCGCCTGGCCGAGCCCCGAAGCGCCCGGTCATCCCATAACGAGCGCCGCCCACCTACCGTCGCCTTCTGCCACGAGCCACCCGGCACCGCCGCTGCCCGTCTCCTCCTCCCAGCTCTCTCCCTCCCAGACGCCCACACCGACCATGTCCCACTCCCACACACAGTCCCACTCTCACACCTTCCACTCGCCTGCGTCCGGCCACGTCTCGCTGAGCGACTTCTCCGCCGCCAGTACCGACTTTGGAGAGTCCAGCTCCGGCAACGGCCAGAGCCCCAAGGACCACGACGCCCAGCGCTTCTCGGCCATGCTGCAGCTGTGGTCCAGCAACGTCGAACAAGAAGCCGCTGCGGCCGCTGCGTCGGGCTCGGGCGCCTCCACGACGTTGACGGCCGTCGCAACTGAAGCCGAGGACGACTGTCTGCTGCCCGAGTCGCGCGCGCGCCGCCTGCTCGAGCACCGCCTTATGCAAAACTACTTGTACAACCTGGGCGTGCCCTTCCCTGTTTCACCCTCCCAAGATTGGAACGACCTGTGGACCAAGACCGTGCCGCCCATGGCCCTGCGCTACGACAACATTTTGTACGCCATCATGTCCCACTCCGCCACCCACCTGCTGCGCAAGGAGCCGCGCAACCACAGCCTGTTTCGTGCCCGCCAGGCGTACCTCGTGGCCGCTATGCGCGTCCAGCGCCGCATGGTCGACACCCTGACGCTCGACAGCGCCGACGCTGTGTGTCTGGCATCGCTCATCATGCTCGTCCAGTCCTTTGCCATGCTCGACGAGCGCGTCATCGACACCTACACGCCGCCCATGGACTGGCTGCGGCTCGGCAAGGGCGCCGGCGCCGTCATCTGGACCAGCGTCGAGGCCATCCTCAAGACGGGCGAAGAGTCCAAGTCCGTCATGCTCACCATTGCCAACTCCCAGCCCCGCATGGGTTTTGACGAGTCCTACTTTGACGCCAGCAACCGCGAGTCGCTCGCCGCCATCCTCGCCCAAGACCTGCCGTCGGGCGACGACTGGGACGACCCGGACACGCGCGACGCCTACGAAAAGACCTTGAGTTATGTCGGCTCCCTCCAGCTGTCCATGCGCCGCGGCGAGCCCATCTATGTCCTGTGCCGCCGCGTCCAGGGCTTCACCATGACCATGCCGCCACGCTTTGTCGACTTTGTCGACGAGCGCCGCCCGCGCGCCCTCGTCGTGCTGGCCCACTTCTTTGCCGCCGTCAGCAAGATCTCCAAGATGTCCGGCGGCGTGTGGTGGTTGGGCGGCGAGGACGGCAAAGAGTCCATTGCCACGCGCGAGGTGCGCGGCATCCGCTCCATTATGCCGCGGGACTGGATGGCCCACATGATCTGGCCCACGGAGGCCGCGGGGCTGACCTGAAGGAGGGTGGGCAGAGGAGAGAGGCAGCTATTCGAAAGCGCCTTGTGTCATTAACAATATATTTTGGGCCCTTCGCCGGCAGCAATCCACATTGGGTTCGAAGACAGCGGCGAGCCAATACAACTTGAACGGTGACAGACCTGCATTAGCGCAGACACCGGGAGCACCAGGATTAGTCGTCTACGCCGGTTTCCCATCTTGATATCTTCACGACCTCGACTACGAGTGCCGCCTTGACCTTTGCAGCTGTAAAGCTCGGGTCTTGACATACAACTCAGAATTACAGCGAGGGGGGACTCACGACCATAGATGCACACCAGAGTGCTTTTGAGTTTACAAAGGCAAGCCGAGTACAGGTTGAGACGATAGGTCACAATATCACCTCAACAGCAGTTCGAAAAGAGGGTAGTGTAATTCGTCTATTATTACTTTGATGAGACAAAAGACATATTATTACTATGATCTAAAGCATGAAATAGAAGGAAGTGACAAACGCTACAAGAAGCTGTAAAAAAAAAAAAAAATGGTTAACAAAGGCACAGTTCCACCCAAGAAGTTTGCACACACTCCATCTACCGCTCAAACACGCTCCAGTCCAGATACGTGATGAGCTCCTTGATCGACGTCGTGGCCGTCGCCACTGCCGCCGCCGCATCATCATCACCGTCCGCCACCGTGGCCAGCGCGTCAAATAGCGTCCCGCAGATCTTGGCGTTGACCGCCTCGAACCCGGCGTACAGCAGCTCGTCCGCCGCCGTCGCCAGCGGCGTCTGTGTCTGCAGGTAAAACGTCGCACAGCGCGCCCGCGCCTCAGTCTCGCGCTGCTGCTTGTTTTCGACTGAGTAGTCCAAGAACACGCTGAGCGCCGACAGCAGGCCGTCCTTGACGTCCTCCTCCTTGGTGGCGTTAGCTAGCGCCACGAGCCGCGGCGCGTACCGCCGCACCACCAGGTCGGCCACGTCACGCCAGCTGTAGGGCGCCAGCGGGGCGTCGCGCCGGGCGGCGACAATGTCGGCCAGGTACGCCTTGACGGCGACAAGCTCCGAGGGCGCCGCGCTGATCAAGCGGGGGAAGGTGGCGCGCTCGTCGTCCGGGTTCGTCAGGTTGATGGGGAAGAAAAAGGCCGAGACCATGGACTGGTAGTCGAGCACGGTGCGGTGCCCGCCGACATCCCGAAACCCGTTTTCGGCGTTGAAGGGCCCCGGGAAACCGCGTGGCGGGCCGCCGGGACCGCCTGGCCGGCGGCCACCGGGTCCACCACCAGGGCCTCCATCACCAGGGCCCCCACCACCGGGACCGCCTCGGCCAGGACCACCATGACCTGGACCACCTCCACCAGGCCCGCCGCCAGGACGCTTGGCATTGTCCGACCGCTGTAGCGACTGCACCTCCTCAAGGCCGTCAAAGAAGTCGCACTTGATAATCTCAGTACCCGCGCCCTCCGTGCGGATCACGCCTTGCAGCTGCCACTTGGCGCACAGCTGGCACAGGTCTTCGGCGCGCGCAAACTCACCGGGCGGGCCGGGCGGCCGCCCTGTTGGCTTGGCGGGGTCCTGAGTCGTCGTGGGCAGCGCCTTCTCGTTATTGTCGTTGCCGGCGCGCAATAGGTAGTCCTGGGTGTCGATGACACCGTCGCTGCCCTTGTCACCGCTCATGCCATCAATGTACAGGAACTGGAGAGGCCGCGTCGTGCGGTAGATGTGCAGCCAGCCGTGGCCGTCGTCCTCGTCGGCCGTCGGCACGAATTCATTGCCGCCAATGGCCGCCTGGCCAGCGTGGTCCGATGCGAATAGAGGAGGACCGCCGTCGCCGGACCGCCCGCCAAACTTGGTGCGTGCAAACATCTCGGCGTGCTCGATTTCGTAGGCCAGCCAGTCGAGCGTCGTGGGTGTCGAGTTGTGGCCGTTGCCGTGGTGGAAAAGGACGCCCTGGGGCACGGTGGCCAGGTATAGCGACATGCCGTTGGGGTGGACGGTGCTGCCGTACTTGCGCAGCGAGTCGAAGACGGCATTGAAGATGTAGGGTCCGCGCTGGGCAGCTGCATCTTTGGTCGGCTGGACGGCCTGCACGAGCGAGGCGGCCGACAAAGCCGCGGCGAGAGCGACGATGGCCTGTGAAGGCATGGTGGCGTGGAAATTCCTTTGTCGAAGGAGGTGAGGAGTTGAAAATACCGTAGAAGAGAGGGTGAGAAGACGAGGAAAGAAAGAAAAGAAAAGGGGAAACGGAATCAGATAAAAAAAAATGTCGACGAGGGCCGCCGGCCTTAAAAGAGCTTAAGCCAAAGATTGGTCGAGGCCATCCACCCTCGGCGTAAACGACTCGCTTAAACGACGAAAAACGACAAACGAAAAGAGTTAATACCGAGACGAACTGCAATCAATGGAGGGAAGCAATGGCGCAACCCAACCACAACAAGGCCTGGGCCGCGTCATTGCTTTAGCCGATAGCGGCCTGGATCCGCGTGGACCACTGTCAAGGCCGCGTGGGCTTCAGGGCAGCCGCAGAAGAAGGGTTAGCGCGCCAAGTGATTAGATCGATAAGATGAGATAGCAGCAGACCAGCATTTTGGCTGTTGACTCCGACAGCAGTTCCGACAGCAACTGTCAAAGAAAGAACAAAAAGAAGAGCAATGGTGATTTCAAAAACTATGAAGAATAAATTTCAAGGAAAGCAGATTCAAAAATATCCCATGTCCAAAAGAGACAATCAAAAAAGCAAGTGAGGCAAGAGAACGAAAAGGCCGTCCACTCCTCATCCCTCACGCCAACCACTCACTCCCAGAGACTTTCTTAGACTCGGCCAAAATTGTGTCCCACAACTTCTTGGCTGTACCGTCGCCCCGGAGCCCGGCCAGCACCTCGTCCACACGCGGCGGCGAAGGTTCGCCCTTGTTGCTGATCGTGTACACGCCGCTGCCCGTCGTGCCAATGCTGCCCCGAGCCACATCGAGGCCGTTCTGCAGAGGGACACCGTCGCTCGCAGCACCACCCTTTCTCGACCCAAAGCGGGCGCTTGTCGAATAAAAGAGGTGCATCTCGGCACACTCGTCTATGGGTGTCCGGATGAGCGGGCCCAGCAGGTTTGTCACGCCAATCAGGACCTTCATACCGAAGCCCTCGGCGTCGCGGGTGATGCCGCTCTGGACAACGCCCGGGACATCGTGTACAAAACCGACGCCGGCTGCGTCTGGGAACATCTCCTGGACTTTCTCCAGGAGCAGCGTCTGCGCCGAGGCAAACTGATCGCGGCGTTTGCGTAACGGGAAGCCAATGCCGGCCAGGTTGTCGAGGTCGATGGGGCCCTCGCAGGTGGCGGCCATGACGCAGACGACGCGCTTCAGGGTCGTAGCGCGTTGGAGGAGGGGCAGCAGATTAAGGATGAAGCGGACACGAGAGTGCATGCCCAGTGAGGCGGCGAGCGAGAGGCCTTCCGAGGTGACTAGGAGGGGAACGAACGGTATTAGATGAGGAAACAACCGATTTCCAGGAACATGAGGAACGGAAACTCACATTCACTGAATGCCATGGACCCTTGGGTCTGGAACAGGATGTTGATGGCCGTCTCCTTGGCCCGGAGCCGCTTGCAGATGTCGTCGACGGTCTTGAGCAGACTGATGTCACCCTGGATGAACTCGAACGTGTTGCTTGGGCCCAAAGCACGGCACTCGGCCAGGATGCGTGTGGCATTGGGCTCAGAACGGCCGATGATGTAGGCGCGCGAGCCACGGGTGTACTTGGCAAACGCCTTGATTGTGTACTCGCCGACGCCGCTCGTGCCGCCGACAAACACGGCAACGAGCCCCTCGGGGAAGGTCGAAGCGATGCGCTCATTAGAGGCAACCGCGTCAGAAAGAGCGACCATCTTGGCAGAGTGTGCTAGAAGAGATATGAGAGAGAAGGTGAAGGATGAGACTATCTCGGTGAGGCTGCGTGGGTTGCTTCTCCTGTTCGGGACTTCTCTTTTCACAATCTCTTCTTCTCTCTTTAACTCAGCAGGTCCAACAGCTTTTATATCCAGACAAAGGGACCAGCTTCCAAGGAGCTGTTGTCTGTTCTGCTGCATGCTCATGTTATCGTGGGTGTTGTCCGTGTAAGAAGAAAGGACGCTAGTCCGAAAAGAGCGATACGAACCTTTTTCAGCCATACGACAGCGCTAAAACGACTGCCGATTGCCCTCTAAGCTTCAGGGGCCGTTTAGCGGTTCCGGAGATAGGATTAAACTCCTCGACGGGATGCACGTCTCTTCCCGCCGCAAGCACAGCTCATGTACTCTGTAGCCAGTCGTATAGGGAATGTTCCATGATGGCAGCACGTCCGTGGGCCCACCAGCACGTTTTCTCGGGGAGCAGCTGGCGTACGGCGCGGTAGAAGTTGTAGAGCACGAAAAAGGCGTCCAGGTCGTTGTTGTGCAGCGAGGCCACAAACGAGCCGCGGCACAGGATGGGAAAGGAAAAGACACACCGCGTGAGGTCGGCCAGCAGTGGTGTGGGTAGTTGTGTGGGTGTTGTAGAATCTGAGTTGCATGGCTGAGCCTCTGGGAGAAACGATATGAGGAGACATAAACCGTCAACGACGTGTGCGTAACCGCCATCGTCGGCCGAGAGTGAAGTGTTGGTAGTGAGAGCGTCGATTCTTGGCTTCCACAGTGAGGTGCTAGAAGAGCCATCCAGTCGCTTGAATGGAGGCAATGCTTCCTTGACCCGCTCTTTCATAACACCAACCCCCTCTTCGCGTGGCCGGCGAGCAAAGAACACCCGGTACGCCTCTGCTGTGTCGCTGCTGATGCGCGCGTGCTCATTCAGCGCGGCCGCCGGGTTGTGTTGAATGTACGGCATGAACACCGAGTCTGGCTGGCGGCGCAGGGCCTCTGGTACGCTCTGCAAAAAGACCTGCTTGAGACTGGCGCTGAACGTGAACAGGCGGTCTCGCTCCATGTCCAATTTTCGTCCTTGTCCATGGCCACCAACCGACGGCACAAAGTCCGTGCTCGACCACAACTCAAACTGCAACAACGTCGACGTCGCAATAAAGGCGTCGAGGTGCGTCGCCGTGAAAAAGTCTTTGGTCTGCAGCTCCTGGCGAAAGCCGGCGAGCGCGCGGCAGAGGTGGCTGGAGGCTGATGCAGCGTAGGACGCAGCCTCGGGGTCGGTGCCCCCTGTCAAAGAGGACAGGTGCCGCGCAGAAACACACAGTACCGCATTGGCGAGAAACTCAAACTGGAAGCTGAGCTGCAGTGCGGCAGCCCAGGCGGTGGCATCAAAGACGAGCGTCGCGGCCGCGTGCGCCTGGAAGTGGTGGAGCAACTTGAGGTGCAGCAGGTTGACGACGGCATCCGATGCAGGTGCAGATGCGGTCTGCGGTGCCATTTGTGTCATGGGTCTTGGAAGAGTCTGCCGCGGTCTCTTCTCTTGGGCCGTCTTTGTCTTCTCCGGCCGCTCGCACCATTCGCCCCGCCGCCGGCAGCCGGCACACGGCATCTCCTCATTGCACTAGAGGTGGACTTGTCAGCGAAGTGCACCGCATCGTTTTCATTTTCATACAAAGGGGCATGCATACCTTAACACGCCTCCGCTTGCAGTTGTCGCAGCCCAGTTTAGACTTGTGGTGGCCTTGTCGCTGGCGCGCTGGGTCCATCGGCAGGCCCTTGGGCAGCTCGGCCAGGACGGCCTTGTCGGTGCGTGGGCCGGCCGCGAAGACAAATGTACTCGTCAGGTCATCGAAAGCGGGCGCCATTGTAGTTAGCGGTTGTGGTGCAGCAGCACCGAGTCATGGTTGTGTGGACGCGTTTTATTTGATGGTGATGGTAAAGGCGGATTTAGTGAGTGAAACGCGCCGACATCGAAATCACCAAAAGGGAAGTCGCGATCCAGGGCATCACGTGGGGTCTCAACAAAAAGCTCAACACCTTCAACGAACTTGAAGTTTATTCCTGCCTTGGTTTTAACTTGATTCATGAGTCTATTACCGTATATCCTACTTTTTCCTTTTAATGGCTATCATTCGCTCTATTGCAAGCATCCAAAAACAGCCGCGAGCTTGCACGCATGCATGGTACGCTCGTCCACCAAACTCGTATTTTAAAATCACTTTTACCCGATTTCCGCCTTTCCTCCCTCTTCTTCTACAACCTCGCCTCCGTCCGGCCGTTGGCCTCCTCGATGATCATCTCCGCACACCGCTCCGCCACGCCCAGCACAGTCAGCATCGGGTTGATGGTCGGAATGGTCGGGAAGACGCCCGCGTCGGCAATGCGCAGCCGCCGCAGCCCGCGCACGCGCAAGCGCTCGTCGACGACGGCCAGGGCATCGTCGCCCATGCGCGTGGTGCCCACGGGGTGGTAGACGGTGTGCGCGGCGCGACGGGCGTACTCGCTGATGGCCTCGTCGGACTGGACTTGGGGGCCGGGCGCGACCTCGCGCACGATCCAGTCCTTGAAAGGCGCCTGCGCGGCGATTTTGCGCGCGGCGCGGATGCCGTGCACAAATGTGGCGGCGTCGTAGCCCTCCGGGTCGGTGAAATAGCCGAAATCGAGCGCAGGCTTGACAGTGGGGTCAGCGCTCGTGAGATACAAGGTGCCGCGCGAGCGGGGGCGCGGGATGTTGGGCGTCATGCAAAAGGCGTAACCCGACTTCGGCACGTCGTACCCCAGGCGCTCGGTGTTGAGCGTAAAGGGGATCTGGTAGCAGTGCATCATGACGTCGGCAATGTCGCCATCGGGCAGGCCGGCCGGGTTGGCGGCGCTCTTGCGGCCTTTGTCGGCGTTCGGGGGCTCGCGGCGCAAGAAGATGCCGGCGTCCGAGTCCATGGTGGTCTGGTTGGGCGGGACGGGCTTGTTGAGCTCAAAGATGATAATGGTCTCCGGGTGGTCGCCGAGGTTCTTGCCAACGCCCTGGATGTCGCGCACGACGGGGATGCCGAGGGGCGCGAGCTGCTCGCGCGGGCCAAGGCCGGACAGCAGCATGAGGCGCGGGGTGTCGACGGCGCCGGCGCACAGGATGGTCTCGGTGCGCGCGCGCAGGGTCCGCAGGGAGCCGTCCTTGAGCTTGACGTCTACACCGAGCACCTCGTCACCAACAACATTGATCTTGGAGACCCAGGCCTCGGTCAGGATCGTCAGGTTGGGCCGCGACTCCTCGCCGCGCAGGATGGGGTGGATGTACGCAACCGAAGCGCTCGAGCGGTAGCCGTTGTCCGGGTTGTAGCTGACCGAAAAAAAGCCGACGCCCTGGCGCAGGGCGCCCGTGCTGCTGATCTCGCGGTTGAAGTCGTTGATGATGGGAATGTCGAGCGCGGAGCTGCAGGCGGCGACCCAGTCCTTGCACAGCTGGTTCTGGTGGTTGGCGTGGACGACCTGGACGGTGTTGCGCAACTTGTCGAGGGCGCGCATGAAGACGGGGAAGGTCCAGCCCTTGGCGCCCATGGACTGCCAGACCTGCAGGTCGAACTCGAACGGCCGAAACGAGATGAGGGTGTTGTGCGACGAGCAGCCGCCGAGGACCTTGGCGCGCGAGTGGCGGATGTGCGAGTTGCCCATGGGCTGCTCGGTGGTGCCGTAGTCGTAGTCGAGCTCGCCGCCGAGCAGGGACAGCCACTGGCGCAGGTCGAGCACGCGGTTGTCCATAAAGTCGCTGGGGCCGGCCTCGATGAGCAGGATCTTCTTCTGGGGCAGGGCGGCGGCGAGGCGCGAGGCGATGACGCAGCCGGCAGTGCCACCGCCGACGAGGACGTAGTCGAAGGCGTCGACCTGCGACGGCGCGAGGTAGGTGGTCGTCATGGTGGGGTGGAGGTGAACGGAACGAGGGACGGGCTGTGTGTTGTCGACAATCGTGAGAGAAACCGAAGACAGCCGAGAGGAGGAGACGAGGAGAGGGGTCCGATCACGTCAGATCAGGGTCCGGACGGCACGGGAAGCGGGCGCGGGAAGTAGGCGCAGTACGGGACGGCCAATAAAATCAAAGTGAAGCTTTTCAACGACAGACAGAATCTCGCGAACCGAAAGACAAAACGAAAGAATAGAGACGGGGAGACGGGGGAAAGAAAGAAAAAATGATGAGAAAGGCTGCAAAAGGCTTAGCAGAGTGATGAACTTAAAAAGGGAGAACAAAAACCAAAAGATAAAAGAAAGACACCAAGAAGACCCTTGCCCGCCGATCTCACCACTAACAAAGAAACATTCTTCCACTCTTCACACCAACACATATGTACAAACACACACACCCAGAAGCCTGCCCAGAAGCGCCGTTAGAGAAACTCGGCGACACTGCGCGAGGCCAGCTCGCAGCACGCGATAAGTGGGCAGCAGACGGCAGCCGTTCCGCTTTGACACCGAACCCATCCCCGCTTGCATTGCTGCACTGTTCCACCGCTTCGTATCGGCAAAGGCACCCCCGCCAGTAACAGTGTCTGAGTGTGTCCATTTGTTCTTTTCCCTGGTTGCCGGTCTTGGCTCGCGACCGTTCAAGCTTTCATGGCACCACTTGACTACGGAGACGAGGGAGACTCCTTGGGATGCAGCCCGACGCGAGCTTGTCCAAAGGCAGTATCTGCAAGCGTGCCACCTGAACTCGAAACTGGAAGAGTCTGCCTACCATTTCCGGTCGCCTCCCGTTCCCTGACCCTGTCGTTGTCGTCTTTCGAGGACGCCGGCGTCTCACGGTCGGCGCAGGAGCGCAGTTTGAGTGCTTTTGGCAGGCAGTTTGACCCTGGTGGAGCCCCGAGGAATCCTCTGTAAGTGGACTCGGTGGAGTGCCCTGCAGGTTTCCAGATACGGCCCCGCCGTAGCCCCAGTGTAGTTTTTTTTAGCCCCGTTCACGGCAGCCTTTTGTCCCCATTTGCGCCTGTGCGCTTCAGACTTTTGCTCGCTAGCGCCCTATGACGTCACCGTGCGCCCGCGCTCTCGTCCGCTTGCCCCTCTCACGGTATTTTTTCTTTCTTTCTTTTCTGTCGTTTACTGATCCTGGGCCTTACGTAACGCCTGTGGACGCCACGGACCCCCGTACGGCGTAATGCGCTACAGATTCTCGTATTGGGGATGTGCGCCTCCGTACGCCTCTCTTACACAGCGCTCGCTGTTGGTGAACTGGTTTCTTCCCATCACGGGCATTTTCTGCGACCTCCGAGAAAGTATTCTTTAGTCATATCTGCAGCCATTTTTGAGTTCGTCTGTCCATTGTCTTTTGCACCATCCATCCTGCAGCTCTTGGCACGTGTGTTTCGGTAAGTTCCACAGCCTGAACGCCGTCTTTGTCCTTTCTTTACGTTCGGCCGTCCTCGACACTTGTGATACTGCAACATCCACAACCACACACCCTCGTATCACGACATCTTCGACGACGATACTCTCGTTCGCTTCACAGATACTGCACAGGGCAAACACACCTCCGCCCAGGGACCTCACCATGGCCCAACCACAAGAGCCAGACCGGCACACCTTTTACGACGGCAAGCCGCAGCCGTCCTCCTCCTCCTCCTCCTTCACGTCCATCTACCCCGGCACGAACAAGCCCATCGCCCGCATCCACACCTCCTCACCCGCCGCCATCGATGCCACCGTCGCCAGCGCCCAGGCCGCCTTCCCCGGCTGGTCCACCACGCCCCCCGTCGAGCGGTCCCGCATCCTCCTCCGCGCCGTCGCCCTCCTGCGCAGCCGCAACGACGCCCTCGCCCGCGTCGAGACGCTCGACTCCGGCAAGCCCTACAGCGAGACGTCCGCCGTCGACGTCGTCACGGGCGCCGACGTGCTCGAGTACTACGCGGGGCTGATCGCCTCGGGCGGCCTCAACGGCGAGCACTTTGCGCTGCGCCCCGGCGCGGGCGGCGCTTTGGTGCAGACCTCCAAGGAGCCGCTGGGCGTGTGCGCCGCCATTGGCGCGTGGAACTACCCCCTCCAGATCGCGCTGTGGAAGTCGGCGCCGTGCCTGGCGGCCGGCAACACGCTCGTCTACAAGCCGAGCGAGTTCACGCCGCTGCACGCGCAGTCGCTGGCCGAGATCTACCGGGAGGCGGGCGTGCCGGACGGCGTGTTCAACGTCGTGTACGGCGCGGGCGAGGTGGGCGCCGCACTGACCGCCCACCCGGCGATCGCCAAGGTCAGCTTCACGGGGCAGGTTAGCACAGGACGGCGCGTGGCGGGTGCGGCGGCGGGCCACCTGAAATATGTCACGATGGAACTCGGCGGCAAGAGCCCGCTGGTCGTGCTACCGGACGCCGACATCGGGCAGGCCGTCGACGGCGCCATGATGGCCAACTTTTACAGCTCGGGCCAGGTGTGCACCAACGGCACGCGCGTGTTTGTGCCGGCAGCACGCAAGGCCGAGTTCGAGAAGACACTACTACAACGGATGCAGCACGTGCGCGCGGGCGACTTGTTCGACATGGCCACCAACTTTGGCCCGCTCAGCAGCCAGACACACCGCGACAAGGTCCTGGCGTACATCCGCCACGGCATCGAGACAGACAAGGCCAAGCTGTTGTCTGGCGGCCTGGGCCGGCCCGACGGTATCCCCCGCGACCTGCAGGACGGGTTCTGGGTGCAGCCGACCGTTTTTACCAACTGCACGGACGACATGAAGATTGTGCGCGAGGAGATCTTTGGCCCTGTGCTGTGCATCTTGCCCTATGACACCGTCGACGAGGCCGTGCGCCGGGCCAACGCCACGGAGCTCGGCCTGGCCGCGGGCGTCTTTGGCCGCGACCTCAAACAGTGCCAGCAGGTCATTGCCGCGCTGCAGGCCGGCATCACCTGGGTCAACACCTGGGGCGAATCGCCCGCTGAGATGGCCGTGGGCGGCTGGAAGCAGAGCGGGCTGGGCGTCGAGAACGGCAGGCGTGGGCTGGAGGCCTGGCTACGCAACAAGAGCACGCTGATCGAGATGAGCGGCAGCGTGGCGACGGTGTTTTCCAAGTTGTAAGAAGGAACTTTAAAAGTGATTATCTAAAAGCGACATATTATGAAAATAGCCAATGCAATGATACACCTTTAGAGCGCAATACAACGAGCCAAACAGCACGGAGTTTACTCGACGCGAGGTCGGCCGGAGGTTAATTTCGCCCCATCGAGATGGATGGAACAGCCGGAGATCGAAACGGAGATCGAGCTCAGGATCCATTACCACAGACCCGGGATCGAAGCACTCTGACAGAAGCCCAGAGGACACTGTGGATGGTAGTTACACGCATACCCGGATATCCAACCGGGCAGGTCTCTGGAGTCCGCAAGACGCGAGGCCACAGGTCCGAGCATCAACATGCAGCTCTGGCTGCGCACGAACTCGCGACGACAGGTCAGTGAAGAACGTTCCCCGAAAGCCAAGGCCACCCGCAGACAATCGTCCTCGGGCCTGCCGACGGCTGCGCCATTTTCGGATCTTCGACGTCCAGTTCTCTTCGTCCGATTCGCAGATACAGGACGCAAGTTTCAGCTCGTGCACCTCACAAGCTGCAAACTCGTCCAGCTGCCGGGACTCTTTCACCAAATGCCTACTAGTCGCCGCCCTGAGACAGAAGAAATGACTGGCACTATTGGTCTATGCGGCTCGCCAAAGTAGTTGAAGGACATTTTGGATTCGTCAAGCTTGCGTGCGTGGTGTTATTCATCCCCGCCAACTGTACTGGAGAGTGGACTAAACCACGCCTGGAAATGGATTGGCCAGCGGTCGACTTTAGTGGCGAATCGGTCGGCGTTGGCGCATGTCTTAGGCTGCACGCAGTCGGGATTAGGCCTAACCATTGTCGCTGTAATCCCGACCACAGCTGCAACAAACAACCCGGCTCCGACAACATCCTCTGCATGGTCCTTTTGTCTCTGTCTCGATGCTTGTCTCGGCCGCTGCACTAGCTCTTCTTGTCCTAATGCGGCGTCGTCCTTTGAGCTGATCTGCAAAACGGCAAGGTCCAACGCGGCAGCTACCAGCTATTGGGCGAAGAGAAGAGCTTACCAAGGCGAACGGTGCGTCGATAGCAAGGGAGAGCTCGCCTGGCTGCAGTAAAGAGGACCGCAGGATGCATGACATCCATTACGCAATGTGTCGTTACTTTTGCGATCAATGAGGGAAGGGCAAGCAGCTATAAAAGGCGTCTTTGTCTCGTGCGCGTTTATCGATGCCCACCTAGAGATCGTTTCTCATCTTCTCCTCCATCTTCATCTCGACACTGATTATCCTGCATCGACCTTTGCCGTCGAAATAAGCCCATCTTGATCATCCTTCGTGCTCCAATACCCCACCAACAATCTCACCCACCCAGTCTCACCCGATCCCACCTCCATCATGTCTCTCGCAGGAAAGGTTGCCTTCATCGCCGGCGGCGGCAAGAACCTGGGCGCCGACATTGCTCGTGAGCTCGCGCCCCTCGGTGCCAGCCTCGCCCTGCACTACAACTCGCCCAGCTCCGAGGCCGAGTCCAAAAAGACCGAGAAGGAGCTCATCCAGGCCTACCCCAACATCAAGGTCAAGCTCTACCAAGCCGACCTGACCACCGCCGCCGCCGTCGAGACCATATTTGCCACCATCCTCGAGGACTTTGGCCGCATCGACATTGTCGTCAACACCGTCGGCAAGGTGCTCAAGAAGCCCATTGTCGACATCTCCGAAAAGGAGTACGACGACATGTTTGCCATCAACAGCAAGGCCGCCTTCTTTGTCCTCAAAGAAGCGGCCAAGTACGTGTCCGACGGCGGCAAGATCGTCACCATTGTCACGTCACTGCTCGCCGCCTTCACCGGCTACTACACCTCCTACGCCGGCTCCAAGGCCCCCGTCGAGCACTTTACGCGTGGCGTCGCCAAGGAGCTGCAACCCCGTGGTATCAGCGTCGTCGCTGTCGGACCGGGTCCAATGGATACCCCGTTTTTCTACCCCCAAGAATCACCCGAGGCCGTCGAATATCACAAGAGCCAGGCCCTGGGCAACCGCCTGACCGATACCAAGGACATCTCGCCCATTGTGCGCTTCCTCGTCACCGAGGGCGGCTGGATAACCGGCCAGACCATCTTCCCCAACGGCGGCTACACGACGCGGTAAAGTGAGTGGTGGTGGTTTGCTATGAGTATAAAAAGGGTTTGGGACTTTTTTAAAACGGAATGATTAGGGAAATACATCAATAATGAAAATCAGTTGAAATAGTTTTGAACTATCAAATTGTAAACTGTGTTTAAATATGCATATGTGTATATTGTCTTTGCCGAAATCTTGATATATTTCACATCCAAATCAGTCATTGAGCAGTATATTCAAGAAGCTGTAGCTTTATTTTATAGACAACATATTGAGTTGGGGGTTAGAGATACTGGCCAGTGACTGTACGACGTGCTTATTTTTCGTTTTTGCTTTTGCGCGGCTGTGTTGCGGAAGTGCGGGCAGACTCTCTTTCCGGGTCGTATCCGGTATGTAATATTAGCAAGAATGAAAAGGGGCAAGAAGCGAGAAGACAAGTAGAAGGAGCAAAGGACCTACACATTACGTGATGGGACACCACATCTCTACTTCTGTCTTTGGGACATATGTGCCAAGAGAGAGGATGCCGCATCACAGAGATGCTCCCCGGACTGTTGATCGAGAGTGCCGGGCATGTCTGTTCAAGGGGTAGTTTTCCTCCCGAAGGGGCGGACATGTTGTGAGCAGGGAGGTAGGGTAGCTCACTCCATTTCAAAACGCTTTATGATATCATCACGCTGTGTATTCCTACTCATATTTTATTGTGTTATTTCTGTGCATTGTGTTTTATTTTTTGAAATACAAACATGGCTCTTATTTATGCACGTCGTATACGTGGTCGTATTAGCGCAAGTACGCCAAAGCATCTGAGACACGCCTCTTGATCGATCTAGAGAGTCCGAGATTCACCTCGACCGCCATTCCAGAAAACCACGATACTCTTTTTACTATCCTGGGCCTCATCTTTCTTTTTTTCGTAAGGTTACGGTCCGTTTCGGTCCTCAGCTTAGCGGGACGGATATAGTTCGTTGGCAACAACTCACCGTAGCAATATCGCCACCCTATTGTAGGGCTGTATTTAGATCCATTCATCTGTTATTTACTTACTGTTAGCACCACATTTTTTATATTTGTTTTTCTCGCCCTCCAGGATGCCCTTTTCTCAATAATTTGTCGCCGTAACGGTCCGTAAACCAATGTCGCATTGTCCATGAAAGATTGCACGTGATATCGCGGCGGGCGCCAATCATGAATCCCACGCAACCTTCAACCGCCCAAGCCCAATCGAGCAGGGTGGTTTGATCAAGGTTGATTCACGCCGTCGCGCTTCTGCCTTGCCTCCTGTTTTGCAAGGAGCGTGCAGACTTCGCAGGGTTGTCAACAAGCCCCTCACAATCTGTCGCCTTGGGTGTGCAATCTACAAACGGGCCACTTCCCTTTTCCCTTTCCGCTACCTCCATTCCCCCACCTAAGGCACCATGGATAAGCTCAGCTACGAGCTCATCGAGCACATCGCGGCATACCTGAACGCCGGCGATGCGCTCAGCCTCGCAACCACGTCCCGCCGCATTCGGGCCGCCTGTCACTCGCGACTCGACCCGGAACGGTACCTGCAGCCCACCTTCAAATACGCGCGGTATCTGCTCGCCGCCATGACCGACTACGGCTGCATCTTGTCTGGGTCGCGCGCGCTGGAGTACTTTGTGCCTGGGTCCATCGACGACCCAGATCCTGCTGACGGCGGCCCCGTGTCGGACTGGGACTTTCTGGTGCCGTGCTTTACGGGCAGCGTCTACGGCATGATGGACACGCTCGCCCGGTGCGGCGTGCAGTGGCAGGACCCAATGACCGAGCTGTTTGCCCTGATCGGCAAGCCGGCGGGCTCTTCGGCGGTCATCCGGACCTCATCTGTGATTACTGTGCCGGCCTCGCACCTCGCACACGACTCGTTGGAGGCCCCGTCGGTTGAGGCGCTGGCGCTGTACCGGAGGCTCCACAGCTTCGTGTACGTGCACACCGACCCATCCGGCCGCTCGTGGGTCAACGTCGAGGTGCTGCGGGACAACCCTTCCGAAACCAGCGAGCCTGGCTCAAACTACACCTTTGAGGAGATCCTGATCCAGGACATGCAGTACCACGGCCTGAACCCGCACACCGGGCGTCCTCTCAGCGCCGAAGCGGCTGCTGGCGAGGACATTATCCCCACTGGGCCCGAGGCCTATCACGACTACAGCTACGCCCCGGGCAACACAATCCACTTGATCAACGGCTACATCACACCGCCGGGCGGCCTGCGCCAAAAGGTACAGCTGTTTCAGTGCCATCGTGACAAGTATCAGGCCGCCACGCCGCTCGAGTACGTCGTCAACACGTACTACGCGACACACGTGCAGTGCTTTATCAGCGGCTGGGCCGCCGGCCACTTCTACTACGACCTGACCCGGCAGAGGCTCGCGCTGGCCTGGCACCTACCGTACGAGAAGCACGAAAACGCGGTTCAGACATGCGTTCAGAAATACCGCGCGCGGGGCTACCGCTTCTTCCGGCCGGACGTCATCGAAATGCAATACAATCGCAGCATCTGTTTCGAGTACGACGACAACCTACACCGCGTGCTGCACCACGAAAGCAATCCGCTGTTCCAGTCGGCCGTCTACACCCCCGAGAATGCCCCCTTCGATGCCCTGGCGTCCGCCGTGGCCGACATCGCCCGCGAGCTCAGTAGCACACACGTTATGCCTAGTCCGTTGGGCGAGGCATCGCGGCGACCGCCACCACCGCCGCCGCCCCGGCGACGCTCGACCAAGCCCCCGGCTGTGAGAAGCACACCGGCCCCGCTCACGACCATCCAGAGCGGCCGCCTAAGCGAGGAGGGATACGCGACTTTGAAGCGCGACGGCGGCCGCATCCACAACGGCAAGCTCGGCAACGCGGGCACAAAGTTGCTCCGGTTCCACCAACTGCAGCTTGGCATACGCGAGGCGACCCGGACCGACATTGAAGCTGCCCGGGCGGCGCCCAAGTTGCGGGAGTTTTACCGCATGCTCGAGAACCTCCTCTGTCAGTTCCGGTACTTGACGCTGGAACGCCCCGTCGCCGTCGAGGTCTTGATCGGCGTCCCCATCTATTGGGGTACAACAGACTCGCTCGGGAACCCGCGGGACGCGCCCAATCTATCCCAGGCGTTGGCCTTTGCCTCTGTCGGCGACGATGCCGGTTTGGGCACCCGCGGCGCGCCGCCTGGCACGCCGACCACGCGCTTTGACAGCTCGCGCAAGGAGTGGCGCTACTACGACTTGCTCCTGGAGATGACGCCGACGGCATGCACCGGGAAGGGCTGCCATGCGATTCTCGAGTACTCGCTGCCTCCGCAGATATGAGGCGTGACGATCGGTTTGTTCGGCTTGGTTGTATCGGGCTGTCGTCGCGTTGCTGTTGTCTGTATTCGCCGTTGTGAGGAAAATACCCAGTAGACGAAGGCACCTGTTGACGGCGTGACTGATGTCAGGTATAGAATAGATGCTGTAGATAGGTCAGATGCTAGTTTGAATTGAACCTTGGTTTCTTGCCATTTCGATATGTCTGGAACAATGTTTGACGGTTGCGAATGGCTAAATGGTCTTCATTTCAGCGCTCTGATACTTCGCACAGGTGTCTTAATTGCACGATGCACGTGCTGTCGGCTTTTACCACTTTCGGTCGCTCAGCCAACCGATCGTCACCGGCACTCCACCCTCCCCTATTTTAGCGCACGCCCAGCACGCCAAGTGCCTGAGCCAGTTTGGTGTTGTACTGGTACTCCAGCTGCCACCAAGTCTACACATCACGGAAAGTACCTCTACTCTAAAAAGTGCACCGCCGCCCGCTTTCAGCCGTTGCGCCGTTCACTTTTTTGTTGTCTCAGGGCCATTTACTGCCTGCAGCCTCCTCGAGTGCCTTCACCGTCGCTCTGGCAGCCACGAGGTCCAACATGCCTCCCTTCTCTGGCTGGGCGATCAAGGCCTAACCTTTTGCATTCCTAACGATGGCTTGCTCATAACGATGCCATTTGAGGCGCAAAAACGTAAAAATGTCACTGTTGGGTCCTGCGCTCATTGTTCGATCGTTCTTTCCTTTCATTCTCACATTTTAGCTTCTTTGTGCGCTCGCAACGCTCGTGTTCCTTCCTCTTTGACCAGGCCCCCTGCACGCCCCCTCCACGTCGAAACGGGCAGGCGCGATCCTCACTTCGTATGCCCTGCGAACGGCGTTGCTCGTAATACCAGGGCACATTACGCCCAGTACGAGTCGCTCCTTCCTCCTCTCACTCCTCTCGCTCCTCTTCTGCACGCTGTCAGCCTCGGGGCGGCGTTCTTGCCCTACTTCGCTTACCCCGTGAAATACGGCCTTTTCCAAGCCCACTACGAGCAGCCGCACGCCTCTCGCCGCCTGGTTTTTGCCTCCATTTCTTTTTTTGGATCTCCCCACGCCAGCACTGCCTCCTCGCGCATCCGGATCCCAGCACCAACGCTCAACTCCAACCCCCAAAACACGGACGCCAGAACCAAGGTTGCATCTGTCCAGGGTCTGAAGCAGACCAAGGAGAGCCTGACAGCCTCCTCCAACCTCTAAAGCGGCCCCCTTTCCCGGGCAACAGCAGGAAACAGGGAAATCGATTCCAAAGGTCCAAGCCAAAAGATCAAGCTTCACGATTTACCTCCACCGCACTCTTGCAGTTGCTCTCATCAAACATCGAGATACGTCCTTCTTCGCCCACAAACATCGACCCACCAGGCCCAGGATTACCCGAAACACTGGTTAGCCGCTAGCAACAAGAAGCTTAACTAACGACAATACGAGACGACAAACCCCATCCCAGCGCCGCTCTAAAAACGTAAACACGAGCGCTCCCCAGTCGTCCCCTAGTCCGTGCAGCAGAGGTAAGCTTGTCGTCCCTGCGCTCATCTTTCGTTTCTTTTTGCGGTGGCACTGCCGTTGTCTCACCCGCCTTGCAGTCCACTGCCTCCACCTTTCCTCTCTCCTCCTCCTCCTTCTTTCGTCTTCCTGCTTGTTTCTTCTCCTGTCTCCTGTTTGTCTTGTCTCTCGTTTATTCTCGCGCCTGTGCCTCGCTCATTCGAGCTTTCGCTTCCCCTTTCTCCTGCTTCTCGTGCCCCTTTTGGCTTTTCTATTTTCCCTTTTTTTGCTCACGCCTCATCAGCCTCGTATTCTTTCGCCCGTCTCCGCCGCGCCTCGCCCCCTCTTCCACGACCAGAGCTGCTCGTCCTGCTTTTTCTAGCTCTCTCTGCCTCAAACAGCCGCATCGCTCTTTTTACGAACGCATTAACCCACGTCGCTCCGTCACTTGTCCCGGCCCTTTTGCCAAGCCTTAACACCACCCTCGTTAAGGTTTTAGAACCTGGCAGTTATATGCGTCATTCTTGTCACGCTCGCAACCTGCTCCGTACGACTCTCGTTCAACGGACTGCCAACTCCTTCCACAACAGCGACAGAAAAGGGAATGCGGACATGACCCTCCCCGCCTGCGACTAGATTTGCTGTCTCTCGGTACGTGTGGCCCGTCTGTGCCCCATCTGTCTGTGTCGTGCGACCTTTCCACGTCTTCTACCTGCGACGTTCAGACCGACGGCAACAACAGCTCGATGCTAACGAACTGAACAGTTCAGCCAAGCAACCGCCCAGTCCCTTCCCTTCCCCTACCTTCCCTGCCGGCTCGTACACACGCAACGTCGATCGGTTGAGCCGATTCTCTGGCCCTTTCACGTTGTGGCTTTTCCCCCTTTCGGCCGCCGCTTTGCTCTCTTTTTCCCTTGTCTTGCTCGTTTTTTGCCATTATTAATTTGCTGCGGAGCGGCCTGATACACGGAAACTGGTTTTCTCTTCCGTTTTAGGAACTCTCTTCACCCCGTCCCTTCCCCTTCCTCCTACCCCCTTCCCTTTATACACAACCATGCCTCGCAAATATTCCTTCGAGTCCTCTGGACCGGATGAACAGGAGCCTCTCGACAACACCAACAACCAACGCTCCCCAGGCTCTCGCCGCCTGCAAACGACACAAACTCGCCAACAACACATCGAACTCGAAGATCACGAACCATACTACGACGAACCACCACCGGCACCTGCCCATCAACAACAAGCACAGTCGCCGCGACAGGACCGCCAGCAACAGCACCACTACCCACCATCCAGCTCTCG
Source organism: Sporothrix inflata (assembly GCA_021396225.1). NCBI lineage: Eukaryota > Fungi > Ascomycota > Sordariomycetes > Ophiostomatales > Ophiostomataceae > Sporothrix > Sporothrix inflata. The sequence goes on along the minus strand of WNYF01000111.1, from coordinate 76,231 downwards.
TACGCCTCGCAACCCAGCCTTCCACCCCGACAGCGCCTACAACCAGCTTGCTGCCAACCGGCAGTACGGCGGAGCCGCGCCTCTCAGAACAGCAGCAATCGCAGACGAAACGGCGGAACTTGTTTCTCCCGTCTCTCCTCCGGCGCCCCCGCCACACGGCGGCTCCCGTCTGCCCCAGGCCACGCCGTTGCCGCCGCCGTCCAACATCACCCCAGGTGCCGACAACTTCAGCGAGTCTGCCGCGGGTGGCATGGCCGGTATTGCCTACAGTGTCGCCGATCGCAACCCGAGAGAGAGCGGAGTCGAGGCCATGAGAGGCATACAACCACAACAACAGCCGCAACAGATGCAGCAACAAAATTACCAGGGCTCCCCACCGCCAGGGTACCCTCAACAGACATACCAGGCTGGCCCCTACCCGCCACAGCAGCAACAACAACAGCAATGCCGTGGATACAACGGCCCATACGACCAGCCTGAGCAAGGCCAGCTATCGCCGCAAACATTACGTCCCGCGTACGCAAATGCGGGCGCTCGCAACGTCGACAGAGACTCGCGGTCAAGCCTGCAAGGACTCGGCAATGCGGCGTACCCGCCAGGGGTTGGGACGCCGGGATCCCGCACACCGTCGCGGAGTCCTCACAGCAATTTCGGCGGCGACGTCTACACCGACAATCCGTACAATCGGTATTCCATGCATGACACGTCGCTTGGCTTTGTCAATCCTAATGAGATTGAAGACGACGGCGACGACGGTCTGGAGTACGGACGAAGCCGCAACGCAAGAACATCGATGCTGAGTTTGGCCGGCTACAGCACAAAGAGCAGTCGTAGTGGGACTGCCAGCGGTGTGGTCGGGCCGGCGGCTGTTGGTGCCGCTGCGATCGGCGCCGCGGCTGCAGGAAATGCGGCGGCTGCGGCTCTGTCACACAGCGCCTCGGGTGAGTACGTTCATGCTCCTGGCGGTGTGATGGGCACACCGGACGTCAGCATGGGCGACCGTGTCGCCTCTTCGGGCGGCGCGCGCTACAATGCCCTGAACAACGGCACATCCAACTACGCCGACGGCGGCAGCCATGGCGGCGCAGGTGGTGGCGGTGGTGGGTATGACAGCGGCACATACAATGTCGGTCGCAGCGGCGGCGCGCCAGAAAAGTCCGAATGGCTCGCCCAGCAAAGTCACAGCAGGAAGATCTGGAAGTGGACCATTATCATTGGTATTGCCCTCGCCGTTATTGCCGGCGTCGTCCTGGGTGTCGTCTTTGGCGTTGTCCTCAAGCACAAGAACGGTAGCAGCGGCAGTAGCGATTCGTCGGGGACCGCGTCTGGTGACACAAACAAAAACGGCGATCTCGACATCAACAGCCCCGAGATCCAGAAGCTGCTCAACAACAAGAACCTGCACAAGATCTTCCCCGGCATCGACTACACGCCCATCAACACCCAGTATCCCGACTGCCTCGCCAACCCGCCTTCGCAAAACAACGTGACGCGGGACGTTGCCGTCCTCTCGCAGCTGACGAATACGATCCGCCTCTACGGCACGGACTGCAACCAGACCGAGATGACAATCCACGCCATCAAGCAACTGAAGATGCAGGATACGGTCAAGATCTGGATGGGCGTCTGGCAGGACAACAACCTGACGACTAACGCGCGGCAGCTCGCGCAGATGTGGGACATTCTTGATGCGAACGGCGGCGACCCGTTCAAGGGCGTCATCGTCGCTAACGAGATTCTGTTCCGGCAGCAGATGACGACGAGCCAGCTGTCGACGCTGCTCGAGTCGGTGCGCACAAACATGACGGCGATGAATATCAGCCTCCCCGTCGCGACATCGGATCTCGGCACGGTGTGGGATGCCGAGCTGGCTGAGGCGTCCGACTACGTGATGGCCAACATCCACCCGTTCTTTGGCGGTGTCAACGCTAAAGATGCCGCTAGCTGGACGTGGAACTTTTGGGAAACGAATAACGGTCAATTCTTCAAGTCCGACAAGAGCAAGAACATCATCAGCGAGACGGGCTGGCCGAGCCAGGGCGGCACAGACTGCGGGTCCGGGTCGACCGAAACAAGCTGCCCGGATGCGGCCGTGGCCGGCATCTCCCAGATCAACCAGTTCCTGTCGACGTGGGTGTGCGACGCCCTGACGAACGGTACCGAGTACTTCTGGTTTGAGGCGTTTGACGAGCCGTGGAAGATCCAGTACGACTCGGGCGACGAGAACTGGGAGGACCACTGGGGCATCATGGACGTCAACCGCAACCTGAAGTCGGGCATCACGATCCCCGACTGCGGCGGCAGCACGGTATAAGACGAACATAGTCATTCGAACGACGGCAGCTCTCGGAGCTGTTTAATACGTGAGTAGCACATACTGGTATATGTAATAGGAGGTGTAGTGCGTTGTACATTTGTATAAAACTCTTTCTTTGGTTTTTGGGGTTGGTTCTTTTGGCTTTCTTGGCTTTCTGTTTTGTTTTTCTTCTTCATTTATTGTCCTTGCTAGTCCTTTCCTTTTATCTTCTTACATCTCGTCTTGGGTTTTTGGTCTTTTGTGTCTTGGGATCATGCGTGCGAGGGAAGGGCTCGAACCACCACAGCGAGCGAATGGAGTGCAGCATATTGTTGCTGCTCAATTTAAAAGGCGGATTTCATCACTCTATTAGCACTCTGCATTTTTTGTTTTGTCTTGTTTTCCTTTTTTGAAGCAGCAGCCAGCATAAAACCGCATCTTGTTGTATTCCCATTATGTACATAGGTTTTTTGGTAATGGGCCGCTTGTGTTCCTACTTCTAAATATAATTGCATCCAATAAATAAACAGTCCAGTAATATTACGTCGATTGTTAACTAAAAAAAAAACGTTGGAGATCTATCAACTTACGACCTAGCGAAGCTTCAATTTTGTCGTCTGAGAATGACGTCACACAAATCGATGACAACCACGACTACCCGTGCCTTTGTTCATTAAACGCAAATTGCTTTTGATGGCCAATCGCCTTGGCTCGCATTTTTAATTCATCCAAGACCTCCCGTTTTATGTTGTTGCCGAGTTCATTTTGTCGCGGCAATTGAGATACAAGCCAGACAGTTCAAATCAAACGACACTCCAAGATGGTTGAGACCAGACACGGCACTCGCACCAATGGTGCGTCAGACAAGGTAGCGAGCAGTACAAAGCAGGACAAGAAGCAGGCCAGTCTGAAGGCACAGCCTGAGACAAGCAACGGTCCAAAGGAGAACAAGACTATGGCCACGACAGAGACTACAGAGGCCAAAGACACGACTGAGGTCAAGGATGAACCGACCAACGAGAAGACCAGTGCCAATGCCGGCGACAAGCACAAGCCCGCCGACCGCAGCCACTCGCCCGAGGACGGCCACAAACGCCAAAAGACGGAGACCGAGAATGGAAGAGGCGACACCAAGATAAAGAAAGAAGATGCTGGCGCCGACGGCAACGCGCCCACCATCCTAGAGAGAGGCAACATCTACTTCTTCTTCCGCGCCCGCGTCAACATTGATGAGCCGCACAGCCTCGACGATGTCGCGCGCACGTACCTTGTGCTGCGGCCGCAAGCCAAGGACGGCCACGGCGGGAAAGACGGCGACTGCAGCAAGGGCCACACGCGGTTGCTGGCGCTGCCCAAAAAGGTGCTCCCGCGCACCGGCCGAGACCGCTTCATGGCGTTTGTGCTCGCGGCCGACGAGTCGTATGCGGCTTTAGAGAAGGAGTTTCTGTCGGGCAGCCAGGAGGGCGGGAAGGATGACCAGGGAGGTGGCGACAAGGAACGGCATTTCCCGGCAGCCAATGCCTTTGGCGAGGGTGTCTATGCCATCCTCAGCACGGGTCGCGAGAGCCACCTGGCGTACGTCCTGACCGTGCCCGAGAAACTCGGTGCCGTCCAGCAGCAGCTGGGCCTGGCCCACAAGCAAGGTTGCTTTATCGTCAGCACCAAAAACCCGGCGTATCCGATGCCGGGCGGCGCCAAGATGGTCGGCGGCGGGCCGGACTATCCAAAGGAGTATGTATTTTGAGTCGTTGGTCTTCTGCTCACTTACGTCCTTACTAACAAGACAGAATCAACGAGTCGTTTAGGAAGCTGCGCTGGGCCCCTCTTCGCCCCGAGCATCTCGACTACGTCCACAGCCACCTGCTGCTCATTGGCGAGAGCAAGGGCGTAGAGCGCATCTTGAACGACGAGCACGGCGGCCGTGAGCTGTCGGCCGAGCTGGACGAGCTGGCCGACGACGACCTAGACCGCATGCGCCGCTTGGGCAGCACCGAGGCCGAGGCCGTGTTTGCTAGTCTGCACGCCAAGGAGCAGGCCAAGGGCCAGCCGGAACTTTCGAAGGTGTTTGACTGATGTGCCAATGTAAAATATACAAAATATTTGTAGCATTAAAAGTTGCCGGTAATACTACAAGCCCAGAGGGAAACACACCCACCAAGTCCTATTTCTCATTGTGTAAATACAAAAAGCGGCAAGACAGTCCACGCGTCAACTGTCTACCCGCGTATAAGTCTAACAAACAACGGTGCCATCCATTCATATCAATTCTTTTAAGCTGGCGTACTGTACAATCACCGCGCGTTGAGCTGCTGAATAGCCGTGAGCCACTTCTTCTCGTCCGCCCTAGAGATGTGTTAGAATATGTTGGCCATGAAAAATCAAGAAAGGGGAGTGAACCAAACGTACTGGTCAAAACGCAGCAGCTTCCCCAGCACCGGCACCAGCTGCGCGCGCAGCTTGTTATCCTTCTGCTCAAGGAACTGCAGCAGAATCGTCTTGAGGTACAAGGCATCAGCACCGCCGGCGCCGGTTGCAGGTGTGCCGTTCGTCGACCGCACCGACTCGATGGAGTTGCGGGATCCGTCCGCGCCGGGAGCCACGCTGGCGCTCCGGCCGCTGCCCGGCGTCAGGTTCGGCGAGGGCGAGGGCGAGCTCGAGTGCAGGCGACCCTGTGCGCCCTTGAGGAGTTTCTCGTAACGCTGGCGCTGCTCGTCGAGCACGCGGCGCTGGTCGATGTTTTTTTTCTCGACCTCGCGCACCTGCTGCTCCGAGGCGTCCAGCGTCGTGCGCAGGCTCGAGACCGTAGCCCGCATCTCCTCCACCTCGGCCGCCGCCTTCTCCTCCACCTGCTCCAGCTCCTCGCGCCGCCGCCGCCACTCCTTTTCGCGCTGCTCGGCGTCGTCCTTTTCGTTGGTCAGTGTCTTGACCTGCCGCTCCAAGTCGCGCATCTTGCCGCGCAGCTCCTCGGCCTCACGCGCCCGCCGCCGGGCCAACGTGCTCGACTCGTCCTCGAGCCGGTCGCGCTCCTCGATCGCCGCATCCATGCGTGCCCGCATGTCGCGCACCTTGCTGTCGGTCTGCTCGTTCACGTTCGCCAGCAGCTGCCGCATGCTCTCGGCCGCACGCGTGCGCTCGTTCAGCAGCTTCTGGCACTCGGCCAGCTCTTCGTCGAGCGACTCTGACTGCGACTGCGATTCCCTGAGCTGCACCGACAGCTCGGCCGTCTGGTCGCGCATGCTGCCCAGCAGGTTCTGCGCGTTGGTGTACTGCGACGTCTTGAGCGCCGCTTCTTCGCGCAGCGCGTCATGCTCGCGCCGCAGCTTGGCCACCTCGTCGTCGAGCGTCCGGATCCGCGGCTGCACCTTGGCCAGCTCCTCTTGCAGCCGCTGCAGCTCGCGCGTCGCCTTCTCCTCCTTGGCGCTCAGCTCGATCTTATCTGCCTCGGCGCGCCGCAGATCGCGGCCGGCCACCCGCTTCTCGTCCTCGAGGCGCAGCTTGAGGTTGGTCTCGGTCGACAACTTCTCGCGCAGCGACTTGAGCTCCGCCTCGCGGTCCATCGCCAGGCGCTGCGCCCGCGTCGTGTCAAGCTTGGCATCCCGCTCCCTCTTTTCGAGGTTGCGGATCTCTGTCGCCTTGCTCGCAAGCTCCTCCTTGGTTGTCTTCAGCGTCACGGCATCGGCACGTAGGCTCTTAAGCTCGGGCTGGGCTTTTTGTAAGATCTCGCGCAGTTCGACAAGGTCCTTATACCGCGTCTGCGACAGCTGTTGTGCGGCGCCCAGGTCAGACTGCAGCGCCGTGGTCTTGGTCTTGACCTCGTCGTGCTCCCGCTGCAGCGACTCGAGCTCGGCCTGCAGCTTAGTCGTCTGCGTCTTAGACGTCGACGACGACGACGAAATCTGCTTTTCAAGCTCGGCGATTTGCTTGACCAGGGTGGCCTTTTCGCTCTCCAGGTTCTTGATCTTCTCCTTGTCCTGGACGTGGTCCTGGCCAATGTTCACCAGGTTGTCTCGCAGCGTCTCGATCTCCTCGCGCAGGTCCTCCTCGGTCTTGCGCTGTTTCGACAGCCGCTCGATTTGCTCGTCCTTGGCTTCCACATCCTTTTGCAACCGCGCCACCTCGGCCTGCAGCTCTGCCGTGTCCGGGCCGTCGTTGGCGCCGCCCACGAGGGTGTGTTCTGACGTTTCAGACGGAGCGGGCTCGTCGGCTGCGGCCAAGACTGCCGCTGCGGTCGTCGCTGTTGCAGCAGCAACACCGGCGCCGCCGGCATTCTTCTTCTTCTTGTTCTTTTTCTTGTTCTTTCCAGAGCCCCCACCGCCCGTTTGCTGTTCTGTGCTTGGTTCCGGGGTGGCTGCAGTAGGGGCGGGCGTGGCGTTTGCAGGCGGGGCGGCGGCGACGCTCTTCTTGCTCAACTCCTCCACCCTGGCAGCCTGCTCGGCCTTTTCTTTCGTAAGTCGCTCGATTTCGGAGGTTTTGTCGGCAATCGTCTTGTCCAGCTTCGTCGCTGCGGTGGTGAGGGACTCAACTTCGCGTGCCAGCTCGCTGTTGCGCGTCTCGGAAGCCTTGAACTTTTCCTTCTCAGCACCCAGCTCCTTCGCAGAGGTAGACTTTGCTTCGGTGGACTGGCTTTCGAGGGTCTTCACCTTGGATTCGGTTTCTTGGAGGCGGTCGGTCAAAGAGGCAACTTCGGTCGTCTTCGTCTTCAGCTCGGTCTCGAGCTCCGAGGCGGCAGCACTCGAGGTCGCCTCTGCCTTGGATGCGTCCAGCTCCTTCGTGGTGCTCTGGACACGCTCGGCTAGCTCGGCATTGGCCTCCTTGGCGGCGGACAGGTCCTCGTTCAGCTGCTGGACTTCGCCCTGCAGCTTCTCGATCTCGACCGTCTTCTCGGCCGTCTCGGCCTGCAGTCGTGGCAGCTCACTGTCGATAGAGAAGAAATCCTCACCCTTGGCCTCGTCTGCATCCTTCTTCTCGTCCTTGGCATCGGCCTTGGACGATTTCAATGCGTCCAGCTCGTCCTTCGTCGAGCCCAGCTGCCTCTTAAAATCATCCCTGTCCGATGTCACGCGCTTGAGCTCTTCCATGATCATCTCACTCTTCAAGTTCAGCTGGTTAAGGTACTCGACAAGGGCTGATGGTTCACGGATCGTGGTCAGGGGCGTGTTTTCGCGGAGCGCGCGTTCGAAGGGCTCAATCGACGTCGCTCGGCCGTGTGCTATCCGGTACGAGCGCAATAGCTCTGGGTACGTCTTTTCGAGCTTGTCAAGCTTTCGCAGGCGAGCTTGGACTTCTGGAGTGAGCTCTGCTTTCGGTGCGGAGGCTGCGACAGCCGGTGCACCCTTCGGGGGGTCGTTCTCGGGGAGCGGCGCCTTTTCTGTCGACCGAGTTGCTGCGGCAACGCTCTTCGGCTTCTCACCGTCATCGCCTTCGCTACCACCGCTCTCTACGGCTTTCCCCTTGCCCTTTTCGCGAGCCTCGCTCCCTTCCTTGGTGTCATCCTCGTCCGCCCCCTCAGCAGCAGGAGTGCCCGGTGTTGACGACCGCACTGGTTCATCGCTGTCGTCGAGGGCAAAGGCATCTTCGAAGACGCTCGGATCGACGTTTGGCGTGCCGTCGTTAGCGGTCGTGTCCTGGCTGGGTTTCTTCGTGCGAGGGCGCCGCGCCGCTTGACCGTCGCCGCGTACGCTGCCGGTTCGGGAGACAGATGTTGATCGGCGGCTCGGCGAAGCTGAGCCTGGTGATGCACCTCCTTCGGTCCCTTTCTGCTGGCGGGCTTGCTCCTCGGCGATGGTCCGGTCGATGGCACCACGGATTCTCTGATTAGGGGACAGAACACCCGGTCAGCAAAAACAACAAAAACAACAGCAGCAGGTACTAGAACGTACTTGAAACATGATGGGCAGTCGTCTCTCAAGATGTGTTATCGATGCCTGTTCTCATCAACTCGCCGGTCCTGTCGTGCTTCTCGAGCTTCCGTCGGCGGGAATGCGACTCGCGACCCTTATGTTTCCATAAGATGGCCGAGAGTGAGAGATAGGTTGTTGCGCCGACAACGCCGTTGAAGATTCAAGTTCAAGTCGAAATGAATGGTCAGGTCGACAGAATAGTCCGTTCAGGGGTTTTGCGGTCCGGCAATGCGATCTGGCGGGATTCGTGTCCTGATGCCCGTTCGGCGAACTTGAGGAACAAAGGCGCTTTTGGCCAGGTTTGCTTTTTGCGGCGATGTCCTCAGCCCTTCGTGTCGCCTTGTTGCTAGGACCCTCCTTTCTAGACAGTGCAAGAGCAGTGACCCACAGGGGCTTCACTGCGTTACGTAGACACTAACCCAAACGAAGCTACAGCACCTCCGTACTGTCAACGGCGCCAAGACCCCCTAAAACCGAAAGCTTAGTCATTTTATCGCTGAGGTCACCCCTTGTGACAGGCAGCTCCTCCAAAGTCGCCCGCCCAAGTCCGCCCAAAAAGAACACCACAGCAAAGCGTCATCCAAAACCAAGCTTCCCAGCTTCAACCTGGTCGCCGTCGACTTTCCACCTCGCCCACTGCACACGACAGACGGCATCGACGACTCTTTTTTTGCCTCCGCAGGCCGTCTGATCATTCTAGCATTTTCTCGACTTATCGCAAACTACATTCCCGACGTTATTCATCTTAAACCGGCGAAATGGTGTCATTATGGCCGTGGAAGGCATGCTGCTTTGCGAGGCGACCCTGTGAAGAGCTCTCCCCGTTCAATTTACTAACTATCCTCTCCTCCCACGACTTCAGAGACGCGATGACTCTCCAGCATCGTTTGAGAAGGTGCTCTCCGCACTCGCCACCAAGATCGCCAACACCCAAGCGAAGCTCGACCGCACGCGGTCAACCTCGAGGCGCGCACGCGTGCTCTGCACACTCTACCTAACCTTTGGCTACCTCGTGTACGCCATTGTGCTCGTGCTCGTTGTGGGATGGAAGAACATGGGAGCCTGGGAATGGTCCGGTGTAGCCGGAGGACCGATCCTGTACGTGACCTTGAAGTGAATCGCCAAAAGTGCCCAGAAGTGCCTTATCTAACCAATATAGCATCTACGCCACGCGCAGGGCGCTCGCCGCCGTCTACAACTTCCGAATCGAGTCCCTCGCATCGAAGCTCAAGGAGCAGCAGGATGAGCGCGCCAAGACGATCCAGAAGCTCAAAGACGCCACCAAGTACGACTCGACCCTCCAGCTGCTGGAGAAGTACGGCGGCGCCGAGCCCAAGCCGGGCAAGGGCAAGGGCGGCGAGAACAATGGGCAGCAGGATGGGAAGCGCGGAAAGGGAGGGCCGGGCGGAACGAGCGGACCGGGCGGGGCAGGACCGCGGGACGGTGGGAATCCGTCGACACCCAACCGGACGCGTCTGCCGCCGCCGCCCACGGCCAACATTCAGCACGGCGGCAACGTACAGACCCCGACGTCGAAGCAGGGTACGCCACGGGCTGGCGACACCTCCATCGTGTCCGCTGCTGGCTCGCCGGCTGGCGTGACGGACCTGAGCGCCTCGGCGGAATTTGCACCCAATGCCTTTGGTCCCGACGATGTCCCTGCTCCGACGCTTCCGCCCCAAGTCACCGGTGGTCAGTATGCTGCAGCTGTGCCCAATGGTGCCGCCTTTGGCGAGTCCCACTGGTATGACCGCATCCTCGACCTCCTGATGGGCGACGACGAGACGGCGGCCAAGAACCGGTTCGTGCTACTCTGCAGCTCGTGCCGCCTTGTGAACGGGCAGGCACCGCCGGGGACGAAGAGCCTAGCAGAGGTCGGCAGCTGGCGGTGCATGGGCTGTGGTGCGCTGAACGGCGAGGCCGCCGAGGCCAAGAAGATTGTGAGCGAAGTGCTGCAGCGGAAGGTCACGGAGGTGGCGGATAGCGAGGCCGAGAGCGATGACGACGAGATCGAGGTCGAGCCGGAAACCATCAACGTGAAGGAGGAGGAGGAGGACCTTGTTGCTACGGGCAAAGACAGCGCCGACAGCAAAAGTCTCCGGAAACGAGGCAAGAAGGCGAAATAAGTGCTGAAGAGAGAAAAGGGGTACGGAGTATAGGTCAACAGTGTCTTTTCGATAGTGTCTGGTTCACAGCATAGCGTCCAGGGCTACAATCTGCATCGTTCTTTTGTTTCTTTTTCAATTCAATTTCGCCAAGTCATAGCACATTCTAATGTTGAGTGCCTTAAGAGTCACAGTGAAGCAGATGGCATGAAGTGTAATCATGTTCATGAGACGGAAGTCGTCTCGATGTTGAATTAATATGTAAAGGAACTGCAAAAACAGAAAAGGACTTTGAGTTGTGAGAATCGAACCTCCCGATTTTACTGCGCCATCCCAAGTAAAACACAAAACATCAAAAAATGTAAAACAATGTCCAAGAATCTCAAAAAACGCCGTGTCCAGTTCATGGAACCCCAAAGAATGCGCTCTGGAGCGAACTATTCTCATGTCTTTCCAGCCCATTTGGTATCATAACGCCATAAATTATGTACAAAAAATCACAAACAGGATTGGACGAAAAAGAAGGGCTGTGGAGAAGACGGAGATGACACACGGCTCAATGTGAGAAGGGGAAGAGGAGGAAAAGAAGACGAAAGAGAGGAAGAGGGTCGGGATGCTCAGCACCACACGCCGTTCTGGCCGCCGCGGCTCATGACAAGCATCTCGTAGCCGTCGACCTTGCCGCGCAGGTTTGTATTTTCGCGGGCCAGGGCCTCGTTGCGGCGCTCCAGGTGTGCAATGTACTCGGTGGCTTTGCTAAGGATGGTGGCCTTGTTCAGCTTGTGAGCCGGGGTCAGGCCGCCCAGATCCTCGCCGTCAACGCCAGCTTCGGGTGCAAATGCGGTGAGCATGTTGTCGTTGTCCTCGTCGTCCGAACCGCCGGTCGAGTCGTTGCGGCGTGCCACGACGCGTAGGGAGGGGACAGAGTCGCGCAGCGCCAGGATCTTGTCATTGAGGTTGGTGCGGTAGCGCTTCTCAATGAGGTTGTGGGCAGTCTTCTTGGGCGGCTGGCTCGAGGACGTCGTCTGCTTCTGCTGCGCTGCGGCAGGAGACGAGGGAGAGCGGGGCGAGCGCGACTGGGAAGAGGCAGCACTCGAAGACTTGCGCTTCAGGCTGCTGCTGGCAGCGGCTGAGGTGCTGTTGCGCGAGGTGGAGGACGACTTGCGCACGGCATAGCGGCGGTCCCGGGCCGGCATGGTAGCGGACTTCATAGCGGCGTCTGATGCGGTGGGAGAGGGTGATACTGAAGCCTCTTGCCCCTCTTCGTCCTCTTCTTGCTTCTGCTGTTGCTGGTGGGCCGGTAGACCAAGAACGTCTGCGACGGTGCTGTTGGACAGCTGGAGCGGGTTAATGGCGGGGCTCACAGAGAGATCCCGGCCGAGCGACGGGAAGGTGGTGGCAAAGAGCAGGGGGCTGTTGCCGGGCTCGGGCTTGATAAAGGAAAACTCGTCGAAGTCGTCGGTCGCAGCGGAGAGCGCAAACGGATTCGCCGTGGTGGGCGAGACGGGCGAGCCAAGGGAGAGCGGCGAGTCGGCACTGAAGTCCGTGCCGTAGCTGTTGTTGGTGAAGTTGGTGTACTCGTCAAGCGAGTAGCCGTAGAGGGAGTCTGGTGAGAGGGAGAAGGCGTCTTGTGCCTGCTGTGCTTGTTGTTGCTGCTGCAACTGGAGTTGGAGTTGCTGTTGTTGTTGTAGCTTCTGCTTCTGTTGTCTCTGGAGCTGCTGCTGTTGTTGTTGGCGGTTCTGTAGCTGCATCTTCATAGGAAAAGTAAAGGCAGAAGACGACGGCAACGAGATGGGCTGACAGACGTCCATGACTGCGGGTGGACGGCTGGCACGAGGGTGGCGTTGGGTGGGCAGGGGGGGGTGAAGTGTGTTTGGGAGGATGTGAGTGTGTGAACTGACGCAAATGGTCAGAGACTTGGTGGTAGGGGTTTGGTGATCTGGTGAAGCTGGTGGTCGGAGGTGGCACGACTGTCCAAAGCGAGAAGGGCATCGCGGGCATTTCATATAAGTACGCAGTGGGAAGGCGCGAGGCGCGCCCCTGCCATTTGTGTCAATTGCTTATGCCTGCACTTCCCGTCGAGCGGCGCCCAGCCGTTGCCGGCCCACACGAGGCTCGACCGGAGCATTTCCCAGTGCGAGAGACGTCAGTCTGACTCCTTGGTGTGCTGTTACAAATAGTGCTCCGCTCCCGTTTTGTTCCTGGCCCTGCCTGAGGCGACGTGTGTGGGTGGATGAGTGAGGGCTCTGCATCCCAGGGCAAAAGTGCGTGTGCGCGTGTTATTCAGTGCGCCGGCCCGTGTTAGTGAGGGAAGGAGCCCCCCATGCGCCAGGGCCAGACCCACACGTCCGGCCAGCGGTGGGCATATGCGCAAAACCGAACCATCGAAAATCTCCTGTCTTACGATGGTGGGTGGGACAATGTGTCTAGAACGGTACAAGGGGGCGTGGGTCGCCAGTAACAGCAGGTGCGGAAAGCCAGGCACAGCGCCTGTTAGGGAAGGACCCAACGGCCAAGTCGCGCGGAGGCTCCCGCGTGCTGGCGGTGGCACGCTTTATGGGCGGTTTGGACCTGGAACCACAAAGCGCCCGAGGTGGAATGGAAGCGGAAGGGCACATCTAGGTGAGATATTAAGCATCTGGCAGGCGCGTCTACGGGGATTGTATTACCCTCTGGCCAGCCCAGCGGAGCTGCTGCAAGGATGCAGACCCTCCACGTAGCCATTTCAACAGCCATTTGGGCAATCTCCATTGCGGCAGCCATTGCATCACCGTTGTTCGTTGTTTGCTCCTTCCCTTGCTACCAATGTCCTGGATCTGGCCCCGCCGCTCCTTCCTCGGTCGGCATCGCAAGAGCCTGTGATCACAACAATAGGGGAACCGTGCAATGGCCACGTTAGCGTACCGTCCAATGCGGGAATTCGAGGCACAAATGTGCCCATAGTACAAGCCACGACTCATGGCGATCTTGATGCAGTCCCAACGCTTTCCGTCGTCCCGTATTCGTTCACAGGTTCACTCGGCAGCCAGTGTGATTTTCACTCATCGCACACAGCCCACGGTCGCATGAGAGTGAGAGCCAATTACGACGCTCATGATGAGAGCCGGAACGCAGCTGCCGCATTGGGCACATGAGAGATCGTCAATACAGCAGGAACGGCAGGAGCAACCCTTTGCCTCTTGCCAAACGCAGCCCACACGACAAAACATTGTTTAACAGTTTTTCTGACAAAAATAAGACGTCACGGGGTCTGGCCAAGCTCACAGCCAAGAAGACCCTGGAAGTCGCCGTTTGTATCGATCGTCACCGCAAAGGACGGTGTAAAACAAATCCCCTCCAAATCCCGGGAGCAAGATGCATGAAGTGAAGGAAGTACTTATTTTAGCCAGGGCCGCCCTGTCCCAACAATGGGGAAAAGCAAATGCCCTTCCATCCGGGGCAGAAGCCAAATAGCCATCTGAAGGTGAGCAAGTAAATATAATAAAATAATAAAATGGATTAAAATTTTCAGTGAGAAAGTCACGGGAAATAAAAAATAAAAACAAAAAGACTAGAACAGCCAGAGAAGGAATCGAAACCAACGTCGTGTAAGATATTTTCTCCGCGAAACGTCTTGTAAGTCGGAAAAGTGCACCACGCCGAGAATTCTCCAGCAACGTGCGCTGGTCCCACTGTAGCCGCCTGGGCCCAATCACAGGCCACGCCGCAAAAATGGCCTGATTTCATCAGTCGTTCTTTCTTCTTCCCACTTTGTCGCCTCTTTCCTCTCCATGGGTCGTTTTCTCGGGACTGGCCGGCTGCGATCATCGTATCTGCAGTCCGATTGTTCGCGATGCCTTTGTTTGCCTTTGGCTTTGGATTTGCACCAGGTCCTGTCGCTTTCGCTGTCCTTTCTCGGTCTTTCGCTGCACCGAGCGCGATGCCAAAAGCATGATTCACGTGCATGGACGGCGCTGGCCGACCAAGGAAACTTTCGGGCAGATGCTGCTTTGGTCTCCGCGCCGCTGATTGGTCAACGCGACATCACGAAAACAATCTCAGCTTCACTCTGCATTTTCTTACTTTGTGGATTGCAACATTTTCTCACTTACTGTCAAGTTCAAGATACAAAGCAATGGCCTTCTACTTCGCACACATTCTGCACAATGGCAGCTTTCATACCCTTCACCACGCCCTGACACGTTTTCTCCTGTGTGGACTCCAGCATCTCAAATCTTCACCCTCTTTTTTTGCCTTTCCCTTCCCCATTCCCTTTCTTTAATTGGCCTTTAGTCATCGCCATCTCCTCCGTCACCGCCAGCACCAGAACCTGTACCTCCACCAAAACCGCCGCCAAAACCGCCGCCAAACCCGGTACCACCTCCACGGCCACTGCCGTAGCCGCTGCCTCCACCACCACCGCCAAGGCCACCGCCAAAGCCACCGAATCCGCCGCTGCCACCACCGCGCCCGCTACCATAGCCTGTGTTGCTGCCATCGTCATCACCATCATCGCCATTACCGTCACCGCCGTTACCAGTACTGCCGCCACCACCACCATAGGCGGGCACCGTGCAGTACCGGCCGCCGCCAAAGCCGCCAAAGCCACCAAAGCCGCCCCGGCTGCATGGGGTGGGCACTGCAGTGGGTTGGAAGCCACCCCGCGGAGTCGAGGTCACCGTGACGGTCACCGTGACGCCCGTCGTCCGTGCGGGCGTGCCGACAATGGTGGTCGGCGCGTAACTGGCGGCAATGGTGGTCTGGGCCACCGGCGTCGTCTCGGCGGGCTGACCGGGTGCCGTCTGCGTCTGCGGGGGACCGATGGTGGTCGTGGGGATGTTCTTGGGGAGGGTGGGCACCGGCAGGTCTACAGACGAGGGCGCGGCACCGCTGCCGTCACCGCCGTCGCCCGAACCCGATGACGACGACGGGTTACTCGACAGGTACAGCAGGTAGCGCTGGAAGGTGTTGGAGTCGACCTTGCCCACACTAAGATCGTGCGGCACGACGCCCTTTTCGGAGTGCACGGCAATGGTGCTCAGGTTGCTGCCGGGCGTCGTGGGCGCCGTCTTGCTCGTGGCGTAGCCGATGTTGTTGACGCCGTTGGGGTTCAGCGACGTGTTGTTAGTGCCCCAGGTGCTGCAGCCGTGGCACACGGCGTCGACCGTCCAGTGTGTAGCGTTCTTGACGGTGTTGAGCACGCTGTACGAGGCGCCAGCGTACGCAGTGGGCGGGGTGTGGCCGGCGGCCCAGCGCGACGAGGCCACGCCTTTGTCGCCGTTGACCCAGAGCAGCGCGAGCGGGTTCTGGACCATGGACCCGCCAAAGGCCAGCCCAGCCCAGCCGACTCCGACGGGCGCCACGACCTGGACGAGCGTGTCGAAAGGCGCCTTCTGCACCTCCGGGATGGCAAAGCGGAACACGGTCCCGGACGTGGCAGCCATGAACTCGGAGTAGCACACGCTGGTGCCCAGCGAGGTATCGCAGTACCTTGCGGTCTTGGGGGCCGCGGCGGCCTGGCGCGGGTCGTGGATGGCGGCCGCTGATGCCAGTGTGGCCTGGCTTGCAAGCGCAAGCGCCGCCAGGTTGGCAACGTTGAAGTTTCCCATGATGGCTGTCGAAAAGAGCAGGCAAGGCTGTTCGGGATGCAGTCTACTTGCAGCTTTCGTCAATGGTGTATGGGGAGACAGGTCTAGAACAAAGCATCGCGGGTCGAGAAGGAGAAAGGGAGAGGACACGGAGAAGAAGGAAAGGCAACGGATATACCCTTTATGCCATCATGCCTGGTTCTCCTCCCTTCCCACTTCGACCTGATGTCGAAACCTTCTTCCCTTGATTTCCGGCAGCCGAAAGGCCAGGCCTCGAGGAGACGGCAAGAAAGTGCTGAGAGTGCTGATATTGCACCTTTCTCAGGCACATATTGCGACAAGGGGCGGCGAATATGGAGCTGACGCGTTGTTAGGAAGCTGTTGCTATTGTGCGGTGCCCCTTTTTGGACCGTCTAGATCCACCATCTCCCAACCCTCGGCCGAACCGAAGCCGTTTGCTATGCTTTTTGGGGGGCTTTTCTGCACCATCTTTATCCCCTCTTGGTCGATTGACTTTGATACTTCAAGGCTTCTTTTGTTGCCCTTGTTGCTTGTCAGTCTTCGCCTTTCCAGTACGGTTTTTTTATCGTTCTTTTTTTGTCATTCAGTGCCAAGCAGTCTCTTTACTATTTACATCCCGCATCAAAGCAGATGCGGTAGATTGACGGACTTGTCTGGGCCCTTCGATCACGGCCAATCGGGAGAGTCGAATTTGCAAAATTGCCGAGTTCGTCTAAAGTAGCCAAGGAATTCAGAAAAGAAACGAACAAGACAAGTTGTATTGTTGTCATGTTGCTGTTGATTATTTTCTCCTTGGCCACAATGGAAGACCACTCCCCTCTTCCCCCACCTCCCGTGCTTGGCTACCCCGTGTTTCTCCTAGGCAAAGAGCTTTGCTTGTTTACTGTGGGGAGTTGTATCTAAAAAGCGAAAGCTGCACACACGGCGAAGTCGGTCAAGCATCTTTTTCTTCCTCCATTCTTCTGCAAATCGGAACACAAATTGAAACGATTTGCCAACAACGGCTGATCGGGTCAGCGATCTATCCAATGGAGTTTCTATTGTGGTAGATAAATGATAATTGGCCTTCCGTGGCTGAACAGAGGCTCCAAATATGCCGCCAGCCCTGCCAGGGATAAATCAGGCATAATTCGAGGCCGGGAAAAGAGGAAAATAAGAAAACAGTGAAAGGTGGTCAGCCAACCAGCGTTGCTGCTGACAGAACAATACAGGCCAGGAGGAACAAGAAAAAAGAATATTTCTGAGCAGGAAATAAAATGAAAAGCAAACGTTACAAGGCAATAGATTAAGATCCGGGAAGCGTCATTTTGGCAGAAGGTGACGGCCAAGGACACACCAAAGGCCTGTAAGTGGTCGCCCAGATGGTCCCCATCGTCTGGCGGCTCAATTACCTGCCGCTGCGAAGCTTCTCGAGTAACGTGCCAAGCCTCGCCTCTGCAAGGCAAGTCGAGCTACTCGGGAATGGGTCTATGGCTGTCTGCCCTGCGTAATAAATCAGCTGGCAGCTGTTGTTTCTGCGCCCGCTTCTTCGATATTTTCGCCGAAGAGGTGCTTTTCGAGAAACGCCACGGCGTCGTCGATGCCTGTCGGTGAGTTGAACCAATGCCCGCCGTTCGGGTACTCCTTCCAAGTCACCTGGGCCCCGAAGCGCGTCATGGTGTCCCGCAGCGCTCGCCCCGTGCTGATGGGCACAAGATCGTCGTCGATGCAGTGCTCAAGCAGCATGGGCGTGTTGCGGAGGACGTCGGCATTGTCGGGGACATCGGGCAGGTCGAGTATGGTGCGCAGTTCGTCGAGTGGCCGGCCGACATAGGGACAGCGGGACGAGAAAGTCATTAATGCGCCCAGCCTGCCTAGCTCATGGTCTGCTGTGAGGGTTGGCCCCGGCGCGGGAGGCGGTATGGCAAGGTTGAACATGGTGTGCGCGCTCGTGGCACCGCCCATGCTGATGCCCGCGAGGACCACCTTGTCCCAGCAGCCCCCCAGTCGCTCGGCCTCGGCGGCCAGCAGTAGTCGAATGGCGGGCACGATCTCTTGCAATCCTGGTACCTGTAGCTCCTCTCTCTCAGAGAAGTCGGCCGTGCTCCAGGTGTCGAACCACTGGTACATGATGGCGCTCCCGTTGGCAGACCGGCGTATAGGCGCCTGTGGGAAGACCCAGCAAAAGGAGGGGAAAGCTTCGTAGAGTGTCTGATTTTGCGAGTCCCATGAGTAGCTGACCGTCCTGGCAAAGTTTTTGGCGGTGTCGCCGCGGCCATGCAGGAAGACGACGGTGTGGGTGTGCGGCACCGACGACTCGATGACAACTGTGGGCAGCTCCATGGCTAGGGTGCGTGAGTAAATGCAGCGCACAGTGTGTAGAAATATGAGGTTCCCGAGGCGCCTCCGTGGAAGTTGTGTTTTGTTCAAGTAAACCCTGGGGGGAAGGAGCGACAGAGGAGTACAGCCTTGCGTCGTTGCCTGACGTCTTGCTTGGACGCAGTATTATGTCAGCAGCGAGAAGGATGTCCAAAAGAAGAATGCATCGTCTACATGAAAAATTGCACACCCTGCATCAAAAACTGAAAAGGCGTTTCACGAACCTCATTATTGTGGTGTTCACGATGTGTTCTTGAGTGGCCATTAATTATTTTACTTTTAATCGTAGATTTCCAACTTCAAATAATTCGAGGAATTTTTTATTTTGTTTTTATAATTGCAATACATTTAAATAAACAAAATAAAAGGCTTGAAAAAGGGCACAGATGGAAATTTCTAACAAAACTACCAACACTCATAAATCAATACCGCCAACATCACCAAAGCTGCCGACCGGGATGCAGAAACACCATGCAGCACCTCATTACAGCCGCCAACAGCCAGACGGGTGACAGGGAAAGATCCAACACCCTGGTTTCCCACCTACCCTACTGGTCTTGAAATATGCCGATCGCATCTCTTTCCCATCACATTGAAACTACGGAGCACGTACCGATGATGATAATGATACGAACTGGATCTCACGCCGCCCCATTTCGCACTTTTCGAAGTGCTTTCATTCCCCATCTGACGGCCGTCTGCTATCTCGCTGATTAGCCCGGGCCCTCACCATTGGACGGCAAATTGAACAAAACCTCGCTTGAGTGAAGTAGACACAATCTAGAGCGGCACAGGAGAGCTCCCCATGTTCCACCTTCTCTCGCACAAACAAGAACTCGTGTGCGTGTGCGTGTGCGGCGGGTCTGGACCGCTTCTACCCACCACCCACCAACACTGCGACAGCCAACGTGGGCATTATTCCCAGAGTCGCATTTCCCAGACACAACGACGCACCGCCTTTTTCTGTAAGCCGTATGCCGTTGAGATAACGTTTCATGGGCAAGCGCGCCGAGGAGGGGAAGGAACACGATCACAAGGCGGCCAGAGAGGCGGGCACGGCTTGGCAGATGATCGGCAGAGGCCGCTGCTACCTGCGACCAGAACGTGTACTTGTACCAGAGCCAGAACAGCACCGAGCGGGATAGGAAGAAAGGAGAAAAGGGAAGAAAATACGAGGGAAAATAAGAGGATAAGAAAAAGGGGGGATGCGGGAGCGGGGAATCCTGGCCAGGAAAGACCACACGAGGGACGATATCGCTGGGAATACACCCGTCCGGTGCAACTGTGGCCGACGCTGCAATGCCGCGCCGTAATATACAAGGATGGCCACAGCCAGAGGAAGGCAGAGGAGAGGAGTCGTCTCTTGCGCCGCTGACCCTCCTCGTGCACCCATTTCCTGGTTTATGTCCAGACTGAGGGGATACAAGAAACGACAAACATACTCACCGGTGATTGTGATTGCAAGGTCACAACAATTTACGATCTCAACGACGACAAAACACAAACACAAATCATAGAATAAATACACAGCGGAATTAATACACAGCACCCACTCAAAATGGCTGCCGACACAACGAAGCCGCTACCCGAGGACGACATCGTCAACGAAAAACAAAGCCGGGGCGGCGAACTTGCAGGTGGAGATGTGGTGGTGGCGTCCGCGGCACTCGCCGAGGCCATCCGCCGCGAACACGAGCTGACGTTCCGCGACGCCGTTCGCCTGTACCCGGCAGCCATCGGCTGGTCCGCCTTTGTGTCGATCGGCGTGATCATGCTGGCGTTCGACCCACAGATCTTGGGTGGCTTCTTTGCGACGCCACGCTTCGAGCAGGACTTTGGCTACTTTTATGCGCCCGACAACGAGTACATCATCAGCGCGCCGTGGCAGAGCGGTCTCTCGCTCGGCAACCCCATTGGCCAGGTTTTTGGCGCGCTCTTTGCCAGCTACCCGATGGACCGCTTCGGCCGCAAGTGGACCTTTGGTGCCTGCGTCGCACTGACCGGCTGTCTTGTCTTTATCCAGTTCTTCTCGCGCGCGCTGACCACGCTGCTTGTGGGCGAGCTCCTGGGCGGCCTCGTGCTCGGCTGCTACGTCGTCATCGCCCCGGCCTACGCGTCCGAGGTGTGCCCCATGGCCCTGCGCGGTCACCTCACGTCTTATGTGAATCTGTGCTTTGTCATTGGCCAGCTGCTTGGCAGCGGCGTCACGGCCGCCACCGAGAACCTCGACAGCCGCTGGTCCTACTCGATCCCCTTTGCGCTGCAGTGGTTCTGGGTCGTCGTCATCCTACCCGGCATGTTCTTTGTGCCCGAGAGCCCGTGGTGGCTGGTGCGCCAGGGCCGCACCGCCGATGCCGAGGCCGTGCTGCGCCGCCTGGCCTCGTCCAAGAAGCCCGCACGGGCTGGCGGTGCCTCGGTCGATATTGCGGCCACGCTGGCGGCCATCACCGAGACGGACCGGCTGGAGCAGGCGCTCGAGGCCGGCAGCACGTACGTTGACTGCTTCCGCGGCGTCAACCTGCGGCGCACCGAGATCGCCACGGGCGTCTACTGCACGCAGGTGCTCAGCGGTATCTACATGATCAACTTCATCACGGTGTTCTTCAGCCACGGCGGCCTATCGACGAAGACGGCCTTTGACATGAGCATCGGGTTTCTAGCCACCGGGTTTGTCGGCACCATCGTCTCATGGTTCCTGATTCTGCGATGGGGCCGGCGCACGCTCATTCTGGCGGGTCTCGTCGGGTTGACCGTCCTCATGTTTTTGGTGGCCATCCTCGACTGCGTTCCACGCCCAGCCGACGGCGGAGACAGCCTTGACTGGGCCGAGTCCGGCCTGCTGCTCGTGTGGAATTTTGTGTACGATCTGTCCATTGGTCCCGTGTGCTTTGTGATCATCTCCGAGTGCTCGGCGACGCGCGTGCGCTCCAAGAGCATCGCCGTCTGTACGGCTGCGCAGGGCGTCCTGGGCATTGTCATGACCGTGGCCATCCCGTACCTGATCAACCCGGACCAGGCCAATGCACGCGGCAAGATTGGCTTCTTCTTTGGTGGGCTGACAGTACTCTGCCTCGCTTGGACGTACTTCCGCGTGCCCGAGACGGCCGGCCGCACGTACGAAGAACTCGATCTTCTCTTTGACCAACGGGTGCCGGCGCGTCAGTTCAAAGGGTACCAGCTGGACGGGGTGGCTGAAGAATAGATGTTAGTTCGTGGAAAAGACGAGGGGTCAAAGAGGTTTGAAGAACAAACCTGGAAATCGGTGTTGGTAGAAAAAGGGGGGCGAGATGGAGGCTTTCACATCACAAAAGAGCAAGCGGTATAAGAGAGAGACAACAGCGACAGTGGTGGCGATTGTTAGTTTGCTTTTTTTTATATATATTATGTAGTTCAGTATTTTTTTACTGTAAAGATTAATAATCAGGCCAGAATGCAGCTTTTTTCGGAGACTGTGGTATAACAAATAAGCAAAGAGAAAAAGAACAAGTAAACAACACTGAACCATGCCCCGTAAAATGCCAGCCCCGAAAGGGGGGCAGCCCCCAACCCAAAAGAAAAAAACAAAGTAACCCGTATGTCACACAGCCGGTTTGAACCTATTTTCTTATAGCTACCTCAGCCAAGAGGTAGGAAGAAGAGAAAAGAGGCCGCAAAACAATGAAAAGGAGACGACCGCCGCAACATACATCGCCGTTTCGGTGATACCGTTTAGTCACGCTTCTCATCGACCAGCTCGGTGTTGGTGGCGGGCCAGAAGCGGCTCAGGTCACCGACGGGTAAGGGCAGGGGGAAGCGCATCTCGCCGGCAATGATGATCGTCGTGATGTACCAGCCGAAGGTAGCAGCCGCGAACAGGAGCGCACCGCCGGCCTTCTGGAGCTTGATGGCACCGTCGACATCGCCAAAGGACAGGCGCCAATAGCAGCCGGACATGACAAAGGCGAAGGCGACGAGGATGAGGTAGATGATAAGGAAGACGAGGTTGATCTTGAGCGTGAAGATGGTGAGAGTCAGGATGGCGAAGCCCCAGACGAGCAGGAACAGAGCAAGGCCGGCGTTCCAGGCGGGCGAGGCGGTGCCGGTCGGGTCGTCGGCGGTGACGTACGAAGCGGCGAGATCAAGCGTCGGGAGCTGCAGGAGACCGAAGGAGAGCCAGAAGGTACCGAAAAGACCCATGGTCATCATGGAGAAGAAGTTGCCCATGATCCATTCGAAGATCATGCCGAAGATGAGCAGCATAGCGCCGAAGAAGAAAATGCCGCTGGAGAACAGAAATATCAGCGAGGGTTTGGATGAAGGTAGAGGATGCATGGATACATGACAACCGAGATGGACTTGACTTACACAATGGGAGACGCGCCTGAAGAGCCACCCCAGCCCATGAGAATCATGCTGAAGGAGAAACCGGCAATGACGAAACTAGACACGCGTTAGATGAATGTTGTTGCATGTAGCGAAGCGTGTTTTGATAACACAAAGATGCCATTTGATGATAGGTTGTGATGAACTTACCCAAGGAAGCCCAACGGCGTCGGGTTGGCGAAGCGCTTGATGTTGTTGCCGGCGTGCGGCACCTTTGGCGTAAGGTAGAGCTAGAAGGCAAGTTAGTACGAGAAGACGATGTCATCACCGACAATTGATGAGGCTCCATTGACGCGTTTTTTCTTTTCAGCCTCGTCGTCCCCTCTGCCCACGTACCTTCTCAAACATCTCCGGAGACATAGTCACGGCTGTCTGGGTCCGGTTGAGGCCCTTCTCCTCGTCGAGGACGGACGAGCTGCCGTTCTGGCCGTTCTGGTGAGACATGGCGATGGATGGCGGTATTATTCGATGGGTTTGGTGTGTTGTTTGTTGTAGGGAGTGTGATGATGAAATTAAGTGTCGATGAGACGGTCACGATGCGATGATGGAAGAGAAAACAAGTAAACAGGAAGGGGTATCGTTATAGTGCTGGCCCAAAGGGAGACGAAGGAAGAAGAAGAATTGAAAAGGAGAAGGATGGTCGAGATGGCTTATAGGCTTATAGTCGAGAGCACGAGCAAAGAAACAACAATCAACAAGACGAGCATTCGGGGACGACACAATTACTTATAATCCAGTCGAGGAATGCCATCCCCAGAAAAGCACAAAACCCAGAAACGGGAAAAAAGGGGGTTGTCTCCATGTGCCCGGCTTCCCCCAGACAAAAATAAAATAGAAAAAAAAACGAAGAAAAAAAAGAAATAACAAAACGAGACAGAAGTCTATTACGGCGTGCCCCATGCTCCGTGCCCCATACCCCCCACAGACCCAGACCAGACTAAGACAAGCAGGCGACATATAGGGCACGGCAGAAGCAGATGGCAGGTCAGACAAAGAGGGCCAGGGAGGCAGACGGGGGAAGGATGGACATGGGCTCGATGGGCAGATGGGGGGCGATGAGGAGATGGGCAGATGGACAGGCGAACGGACGAATAGACGAGTCGACAGCAAGACGAACGAGCACACGAGCCCCCAAGCAGACAGGCGCGTCCGCCGTGCGCCCCGTACCCTGTGTAAGATACATGGCACAGCACCTTGCTGGGCATAGTCTGCGTTGTATCCCTATATTGGGGAGTATGGGGTAAACCAGCGAAGTGGTCAAAATACACAAACTAGCACGCAAGGCACAATTGTGCAGCGCCAAACATAACAACTAAAAAACAGGACCACAAGGGCAAAATAGAGGCAAAACAGCGCTGGCCGACCTGGCCGGCGCGCAGACTTGCCAGAATTGGAGCTTGGCCTGGCCTGGTCTGGCTTGTTTCGTGGTGCTGGTTCAGATGGGGAAAGGCAGATGCGGCTCCGCACGATCTGCTGCGGTAGCTCCGTACAACCGATGTCGAGCAACTACCACGCACCACGTACGCCAGTCAGCCCTCGAAAGGAGGGAGCTAGGGGGACGGCCAGGCCAGCCCGCTGGATTGTCCATTTTCTACTTTAGGGAGCAGTCGTTTTTCTTTTTTTTCACGCTTTGGGGGAAGGGGGGCTGGCCCCATGTTTGCAGCTGATGCGGTGGGCGGCGGCGACAAGGGAGGGCCGGTGCTCTGGGGATATGGAGAAGGAGAGGAGAGACAAGAGGAGAGACAAGAGGAGAAACAAGGAGATGGGGACACTTGTAGATGGGGATAGGGAAAAGGAGACAAGGAGAGAGGCGGAGGAGCAAGAGGAGGCAGACGGTGACGCTGGCGATCAGCGCCTGGGCGCACTGTCAGCGGCGAAACGGCGTATATTTGGTTCGCGTGACGTAGGCCAGGAGCAGAGGAAGACGATGGCGATGCAGGTCGTTGGCGGAGATGAAAAAAAAGAAGCAAAATGAGTCCCAAATGGAGACCAATTGAAGTCGAAACGAACCCAAAATGCAAGCACGGCGGCCACGATGCGAACATTGAAATCAATGGCACAGTCGCACCTGCCCTATGTTAAAACTTACGGCACGGGCTGAACTGGGCAGGCACGACCGCATCCACCGCTTTGTTGTGAACCCACAGCACGCTACGCGCATTTGACCCCAACCCCCAACCCAATGTGGCAGCAGTAACAAGGAGCTCCAAAAAGCAGGTTACTTTTCTGCTGTCGCGCACCAGAGAATGACTTGGGCGCTGTTGTTCCGCAGGTCCACCCCCACAACGACGCGGGCGGCACCCCAACCCCATAAAATCCCCATCTACATATGGGGCATCCTGCACCCAAAAAAAAAAAAAAAAAAAAAAAAAACGACAGAAAGAGACAACGCCAGTTCGTCGGCCGCCTTCTTTCCGTTCCCCGCGAAGCACCCCAGTCCCAATCCCATTCCCCGTCTGCTGACTTGGTCGGTCGACGACGGGCAAAACGAGAGGAGAGAATAAGAAGAAAATAGTCGAACAGATGACACAGGAACGGGACCGAGTCGGAACGCAACGCACGGGGTAGGATGCATCGTGTTCGCTAGGCTCGGCACCTAGGCTGGGCTGCAGAACAAGCTTGCATCCAGACGTCCCCTTGATCAGACAACCGTCTAGGCCTGACCCTGCGAGGCTCGCTCGGGGCAATCCGGTCCTCCGCACGTTCAGCCGTTGCTCTCCTCGTGTCACGTGCCTTGAACGACCTCGATGAGAATGAAGAGAAGACGGTGACCATCCAGAGCACAAACACCTCGACGAGTACCGAGCACCTCTACCGCGCACATCTCGACCGTCCACTTCTTCGTTTTTCTCGCTGTTCCTTGGCTTTTTCCACCCGTTGATCGGCGGACTTTGAGGATCCTTTTCAACATCCGCCTTTGCGGGGAAATTGCCACCTTCTCATTGCACCAACAGATCCAAGGCCGTGGAGTCGAACTGTCCAGCTGTGCGGGGGAAGGAACGCTTCTGTGCAGAGATTCCACCTGTCCGCATCCACTGGTGCCAGTCCCCAGAGGGAATTGGGGTAGAGGTGTTGTCCTGGCCACCGAGGCCACCTGGACAGTGCCCTGTTTGGATCGGCGGCCGGACCTCAGTTTAGTGCGTTTTGCTGTGAATGGCAGCCAGATTGGTTCGTCGTGCAGCGAGCCCCGTAGGCCATGCCAGCAGTGCGTTCCCTCCACTGAGCATCCACTATATATTCCCCAGAACGGACGAGCGGATGGCCTGTGGGTTAGGGGCAGGATGGCTGCAGATGGCTCGTTAAGGGGGCATGTTGGTCCCAGTTGGGCTCCTAGGCTTCTCTCGTTCCCCATTGTTTGCCCTTGTTTTTTCTTGAGCTCTTTTTCTCCTTCGTACATCTTCTAGTTTTGTTGAACTCTTTCTGGCCTACGATGATCTGCCACATACGTACGACGTATTGCACAAGTGCTTGTAGCTTGTATCTTATTGTCTCCATCCAGTGATAGGCACGCACCAAACGTTCCGAATCCGTTTCCGTTCTCCGCACAAAACCCCTGCCACCACTTATACTTGCCAAGTCAGCACTGCATATACGTTGTGCACATCTTCCGAAGCCCTCTGCAGCTCCTCATCCGCCGCCCGCACCTACGTCGTAGACGCTCCCGAGATCGCCCCCCCCCCCGCATCCGAGGAAGGGGAGGGTGGCTGGGTTGGGCACCGGGAAAGGAAAAGGGAAAGGGGAAGAAGTGAGGGGACGGCCGGAGCAAATCATGGGGGGCCGATGATGGAGAGAGGGTGGAGCAACGAGAGGTGTGTGGGCAGGGAGATGGGCAGGGAGAGATGACAACATGTCTGGACGGGAAGCACGAGGGAGGCACGTCCGAAACGGGCCTGTCTTTGCACAAGAGGCTGCTCCGCAAGAGGACAGCGGTCAAGCGACAAGGGAGGTTGAAACCAGCAAAGACACTTGAGTCACACAGACCATAGGGTTCTGAAAATGAAAAGTGGACCAATGATGAAAATAGAAAAAGGCAAAGAAGAGAATGAACAGGGAAAGGAAAGAAAGAAAAATCAAAATAGGGGACCCCATCTGAAAAGCTTGCTTGACATGGTCTTGGATGAGGGCTTGGAGAAGGGTGGGTTGATTCCAGCCTACAGCACACCAACCAACACACCCATCTTGGCCTCATTGCCCCTAACAGGCTACAACTGTTAACTCTAGACTCCTGTAGCCCGGAGAGTTTTTCCTCGATCTCATACAGGCTGTCCATGAAGTATCCGTGCTGTAATAGGAGATTGCGACTAACTCGACGTGTGGCGATTCTATCTGCACCCCAGGCCATGTCCGAAATTGCTGCATGATGCTAGGTCGAGAATAAATGTAGGCACTGTTGACATTGCGCTGGCATTGACTGTTCATCAGACTTAGATGTGTCTGCTGGGGGGGCAGGCTAGACGACAAGGCAGTAGGAAGGGAGACGGGACAAAAAAGAGGCCAAGATAGAGCACGTAAAATTATGTGCCACCAACAAGGAGGAAGAGACGAAAGTCATGGGAAAGGGATACCACGACAGACCTTTGTCTTGACTGTCACGGCTGTTCCAAACTTCTTTTGTGGTGTGGCAGGCTATTGTGCCCCTAGAGCTCGACACGGTCAGGGCGCTTGCCGACTCTTCCGGCGAGCTCATCTTGACCATCTTGGCCGACGAGGCCGACAAAAATCAAGGAATCAAGGATTCACTCTCTCTATACGTTTTCATATCCCTCAACGGCGACTTACAACAATAAACACGAATACGCGGTTGCAATCACGGTCAGAGGAAATCAAAACACATGCTGGCTAATAGAACGCAGCGACTAGAAAGCCTTTGAAATCTCTAACAAAAACAAAGCACCCAGGCTATACCGAATCTGCGACTCAGGGGTGTCTGCATTCCGACCCCGTCACGGTGTTGGCCAGTGTGGCAGCCTTCGCGGTGGCCCAAAGGTACGTCTCGTCGCCCAGATAGATAAACTCCTTGTAGTGACCATCATAACAAAACAAACACCAATCTGACTTGCCAATCTCCGCACCAGCATCATTTGACTATACTCATGCAGTACCAGGGCCAGAGAATAACAACATCGATATGTGTCCCTATCTTTGAGAAGGTCTTGAGTTGCCTTCAAAACGAGTCAAGCATTCCTCTTTTCCTCGTATGGTATCACAAGAAATACGAAAACACAATAGATCAACGATTGGCTAACCTCTTCCATCCAGCATACTATGAGGCGCTTCAACAGAAAATAAGCGTCGGCGCGATTTGCTAATAAGAAACAAAAACGGAAAGGGGAACAACATGATATAGTCTCAAAACAGCGCGTCCAATATAATCAGTACCGTTGACAGGGCTAGGCGCAGGTCGCGGTGCCAAAAAGTACGATGCACGAGTAGAAAAGGAATGAGTCCCTCATGTACTCGTATACATCTACAAACAAGAATTAGGTACAAGTATGCCCGGAACATAGTTGGATTGTGCGATTCATCGACCGGGTGTCCTAAACAAACATTGCCCGGACTCTTTTCATGCAGATTTTCTCATCTCGTTTACGTGAAAGGCCGGCCGAAATAGCATACTTTATAGAAAGGGGAAAATCGCAAAATGGACAAATGCTCTCCCGGTGCCTAAACTATCCTGGGTGCGGGTCTTCATGCGGGTACTGCTCTTTCGGAAACCGGGTGGCAGTGATTTTAGAGATTTTAGTCCCGGCCCGAATGTTTGTTTTTCTCTATGTTATGTCTCTTCTTTAAGAAAAACTGCTTCTTTTTCTTTTTTCTCTTCTCTTTACTTAATTGCTTTCAACTTTCGTAGTTTTCGACGTCCCTTTTGTTTTTCCAAAATATATATATATATATATAGGGCTGCATTCTAACCTTCATGGTGTGAGAAAAAAATGAATCGCATGATCTGCACGAATCTAGGACGAGCGGAACAGGGACGCCCCCAAAAAAGCAAACACAATACCTACATTTTTATTTGTCTGCCTCCATATTGGAAGAGAGGTCCTCAGCCGACTTTACAGAGTAGAGCCAGAAAGAGTGCCCCTACAACCAAAATCGAAGACCAAATAAATGTAGAATGCCAATGTGTTTTGTTTTCCATATACAAACAAACACAGGGAGTTGCATCAAGAGTCGTATCCTATCCACGGTCATACCAATCAGGGTCTATAACTTCAGCTTGCGTCGTGAGTATTGCTTCGTCCCATCCCGCCCCTGTTCTGACGCGTTCTTTGTCGTTTTTTCCTAATCATGGCTTGTTTGTATTGGTTCTGTCACCTCCAACATCCAAACACAGTGCAGTATATACCACAGGCACCATAAGTGTGGCTTAAGAAATCGTTGCGTCAGAAGATGCACCTTCGTTGGTCATTCTAGGACATGCTTGGTTGAAAAGAAGACGATGTTTAACGCCGGCGAAGCTTTCTTTGAGCAAAGACTATGGATTCTATGGTAGGCAAGGGGTCTTGTTGTAGAGGCTTGCATCCAACACGATACCACCCTATTCTCCGGTCTTTCCCTTGTGACCACCGACTACCCTTTTCTTCCTGCGAGGCGCTCCTTGTGGCTCTGCGGGGGGCAGTACTGGCAATTCAGCACGACCAGCAACTCGCTTCCGCTTTCCGTTCGAGGGCGCATCTAATGCTTCTGCTGAAACGGGCGCGGGTTCCTCTTTAGCAACTAGATGGTGCTTCGACGACGTGGTGTTTCTGGGGGCAGGTGAGCCTCCACACCGTTGGTAGCTGGTGCTTGTCTGGTTTTCCTCCCCCCTTTGGGCTTGCATTTTCCTCTCATATCCTTCTCCTCCTTCTCCTCCTCTTCTTCCTCTTTCTTCTCTTCCCTCTCCTCGTCCTACTCCTGACTCTCCTACTTTCCATCCTGCCTCTCCAGTTCTTCGAGGGCGGCAGCAACGTTTCGTTTTTGTCGCGGACCGACCATCTTGCGTGGCGTCTTTCTTACCCCTGATGAGCGTCCGCGCCGGGGTTCAACCGGTGAACGCTGGCTCCGCTGCTGGGGAAGCAAGATATGCTGCGGTGCACCGCTCGAGGGAGAAGAAGCCGCGGGTCTTTCTGACAACCGTTGTTGTCTTCTATCAACGCCTCTCTTTGCCTTCTGTCAAAAGCTTCGGCACTTGACCTACTGCGAGGAGAAGAAAGGTTACGAGGAAGGAGGCCAAAGAGGTAGCCGGGTAGCACCCGCCTTTATGGCGGCTCTTCCGCGGGAGGCCCATGTCGCGGCTGGTTGGTAGCTTGCGGCGAGGACGGCGCAGCTTCATTTTTGGCGACACGCTGCCATCTCCGGTGCCGTTTGCCGTTGTGACGCGGAGGGCGCTTGATTACAACTCCCTCCATCCCATCCAACGTGATTTGTGATAGTTTCGCAATAGTACAAGGGTTGCCGAACCCTGTTCTGCAGAAGCAGACTGCTCGCCAGCTCCCACCATCTGTGTTTGTTCGTCTTCGAGCATCTGATCGTGCTCGAAAGACACCTGGAAAACGAATTGACGGAAGGTATTGATCAGCTCGTGACCACGGGCCTGGGTGGTAAAGCGAGCTCGTCGGTGTTTCTCGTCCCGCCGCTGCTCCTCGTCGTTTCGAAGTGGTAGAAATGGCTCTCTCGCGTAAGGAAGGCCAAGGTGTCATACGGTATTACGTTTCCCAATACCTGCGTCTCCAGGATCCAGTCCTCATTTAACATCAACATCGAAGCAAACATTATCATGCTTTACGACAAGTCGCACAGCCAGATTTCCCCTACCATGGGGAATAGAATGTCCATTCGTTTGAGTTTGGGTTCCCTCGAAAGGTCATAGCGATGAAAGATATTGGCACAGTCTTTACGTAGGGGGCACTCTGGAGAGCATAGTTCAGTTTGCCATCGTCGGGCCCAGTAAGGCACGCCATAGACCAGACGCAGCTCTCCAGGTACGGTTGGCGACAACCCTCCAGCAAAATCCGTGCTTGGCCACCAGACGGTCGATGGCAGTCAAGACTGCGAAGCAGGTCGCCGGGTTCAAGAACAATCAACAATAGCTTTATTTGAAACGAGAGATCCAAGCCCATACCATAATCGACTATGTCAGTATCTTGCAGTTTGGGAGAGCGAAATTTACTTCCTTTTCTTCCCGTCTCACTCGTGGACAGATTGCTGACTCGGTGGGTTCCCCATAGGAGAACATGATCGAGCTCGAAGGCTCGCAGGACTGGGACAGGGAGAAATCCGCCATATTCCTGGCCTTGAAAAAAGGCACACTGCACGACCTAGTCGAGAAACGTGCTGCCAGCGGCTTGCTCGAGCAGCTCATTCGAACCATTTTGCACGCGACCTCGGATTCTGCAAAATAGCAAGTGCAGCCAGGCCACACGTCGATATCAAAATCTAAATGGCAACAGAGATCGCAGTTGAGAAGCAGCAGACACACAAAGTCAACATCTGGTCACTGTTTATGCCCATAGTATGGACACTGAACGTCGACGGTCTCCGTGACAGGGCCTGCAACCCCGGGCGCAAGTATGTGGACATCCACTGCTAGTCGATACGGGCACAACTGTATTTTCGATCAGAGAAATGAGTTAAAAAGACCCTGAGAAGCGTGCCTCGCGAGGCTATCCAGATGCTCATCAAGCTCTACGATGGCGACAGCCTCAGCAGCCCGTAACACCTTGGTCCCCAAACTAGCCATGTCGATGAAGTTAATCCCTCGGCGGTTCTTGTGACGACAGCAAGACCCGCTGCTGCTGCAAGGACACTGGCCACCGCAGGCAATGCTCTCCACCGCACCCGCCCAGCTGAGGCGCGACTTGCCCGGCCTTCTCCGACCACGACCACCACTATCGCAACGGCTGCCGACATCCTTGCAGCTGCTGAACCAAAGTGCTATCCCGGCCCCCGACATCGCCAGGAGGGCCATAACAAGCCGCTCTTTGCTTTGCCAAAAAACCAAACCACCAAAGCATTCTGCAGTCATAGCCCCAAGGGCATATACATTGACCGAGAAGAAACGCAGTACCCAGCCGGGGCATGCCCACAAGCCGCAGACGCCGCACGAGGAACCGCTGGCAAAAATGCCATGCACCTTTGTGGAATCGGGAGAGACGCCGCCGTGTTTTTAGTCACGTCAGACAGCGTGCGGCTATGACCACGGAGTTTGTATGAAACATGTATGTTGTTGCTTCGATATGGGCAGGATGGTGAAATCTATCACGCTGGTTTCCTACATCAAGAATGAGTGTTCCAACCCCGGTCTTGCAATGTTGCATTGCAGTTTTTAACGCCGAGGACAACGGCAGGAATGGGGCACAAGGCCGACAACTCGTAGACTTGTAGACCACACGAGGACAGACTCTGCCGCGTATTTTGATATCAACATTTTGTGTATGCAACGGAAGGTGGTTCACAGATGGCAAAGACGACTTGATCACTGGCGATAGGATGGGTGCAAACGTGGCCTGGTGACTGGTCTAGAGGGGGGCTAGCCATGCGCCGTGTCTTAGACAGTGGTATCTTTAAACAGGGAATGAACTTCAACGGCTGTGTCTGGCTCCCGTCAAAGTGCCAGTGACCGATAAGGGTATGATAGAGACCCGGCGACATCCAAGACATTGCATCATTCGGACCATGGAGAGTGGGCGAGACGCCTGGGCCGTTGGCCGTGCTACGCAGGGACGTTGGGCCGGAAATGGCAGTGCGAAGGCGGTGTCGGTTTGAATTGAACCAACAGCCAACTCCTGGCAATCGAGGGCCAGCTGGCAGCGACCAGCGGCCAACGGCCAGCCAACAAAGGGAGAGCCCACTGACATCTCCCGTTGCAGGGTCCCAGTCCAACACTCTTTGTCGCGAGAGGTTCATGCCGGATCCGTCAAGTCGAACTAGGCGAAATCACCTGCACCAGACCGCACAAGGATGCACGGCGCGCAGCATGCGGCAGCATCGCGGACGGCGATCTCACCTGCAAGGGCAGCACGGTCGCACTGGCTGAACCCCGCAGGAGGCACAGACATGTCTACATCTTCAGCAGCGGTAAGACACCAGCAATGGCAGAGACAGCCAGACGACGACACTTCATTGCTGTCTCAAAACGAACGGGCTCGCATCTCGTACACGGCCAGACGAGGAGGAGGAGGTCTGCTCTGGGCAGGTGATAAGCTGATAAGATCGGTCATGTGGGCGTCTTGTTGGCGGTGGGATGTCCAGGAATAGAAAGACCAGGGATGTGAGGGTGTGAGCGCAACGGGGCGGGATTGGTGCCTCTGCTGACCTGGTGTGCGCGAGAGAGAGAGAACTGTCTCGCTGTGAAGGATGAAAGGGACCGGAAAGGGGGGGCATGGGAGGGGAGGGGAGAGGAGCGAGAGGAGCGAGAGGGGGCAATGCAGGCTGAGATGGTGTGCAGCCAAAGCACGTGCTTGGCAAGTTGATAGGGATGCTGATAATCTACGGAGTACGACGTTCAATGGTCGGGACAATACCCCAGAGACTCTGTCTGCACTTGGGCAACGACGAGCCTGGGCAAACAGGCAATGCGCCGCGTAGGGAAGGCGCAGAGGGCTCGTCCGTCCGATCCTTCCCTCCGAGGATTCCAGAATCCTTCGCTGTATCTTACAGTGGCTCTCGAGAGCAGGTGGCAGCAAGCAGACGGGAAACGGGGGCGCAAAATCAGCAGGCAAAGGACCGTCGGCATGTCTGCGCGTTGGTAAGTCCGGCCGCCGAAGAAACAGCGAGGCGGCGGGCTCGAGGTGATTGCTCTGGAACAAGACTTGCTGATGCTGGAGTTTGTCGTCTGGAGTTTGGAGTTTGGAATCGGAGTCCGAGCAATGCCGTCTTTCAGCCGTTTGAGTCGCTGCTAGGACAAGTCTCACAGCGTGTTCCGCCGCAAACACGCTGTCAGATGCCCCGAGCCCCCCAAGCCCAGGGACTCTTCAGTGATGGCCTCTTATCGATTAAAAAAGCGGGGTGCCTACGCTAGTCCGCAAGAAGGCGTGCGTGTTTCGGATTTATGCGACAACCACCGAATGACAGGCTGGGAAGGTGCGATTTGGGCGTGCTTGCCGTGGGTGGCCGTTGCGTATTTCAGCGTCGGTCGACGGACCCTCCTTTCTGCCTTCTGCCTTCTCCTGCTCTGTCCCCCATTCGGGTCCTGCCATCGTCCGTATTCGTAAGGATCTTACGAAGTCAAGATGGTGCTCCTTCCTCGCCAGCTCTCCTCGGCTCCTCTCCAGTCCGGTTACTCAATTGCTCTTGCCTTTTTCTAGTTTCTTGCA
This sequence comes from Sporothrix inflata, assembly GCA_021396225.1. Lineage (NCBI taxonomy): Eukaryota > Fungi > Ascomycota > Sordariomycetes > Ophiostomatales > Ophiostomataceae > Sporothrix > Sporothrix inflata. Next base: position 42,325 of record WNYF01000111.1, on the reverse strand, counting down.
TCGTCCTATGACTCACAACGCGACTCACCTCGATACGGAGTACTTGGACTCATAACTCATAACTCATAACTAGGCCTCGCCTGCTGGATGGTGTACCTGTATTATCACAACCCAAAGCCTTATTAGCCTGGCCAGGGACCCCCATGCCGGCCAATGGTTTGGCCATTGGCCAATTCGCATGCCGCCGCTGACGATTCGGTGGCAATGCATGCTGGCGTGAGAAGCTGCGCAGGATCTTGCCGTGTGGCTCTTGGCAAATGTTGTCTCTGTCCCCTATCTGTCCCTCTGTCTCTCTGCTTGCAACTTGCCTCCTTGCCTTGCTCGCGCAGGATACTTGTACTTGTATATGTATACGAGTCAGATAACATACCGACAGTGCACCCGGAACGAGTGCGTGAAGGAACGTGATACGCCGTACGGGGTGCCTGGGACGTCTTTTGTTCGCTTTTCTTCTTCTTTTCTTTTTTTTAAAAAATAATAATAATCATAATATAATTAATAGCGTTGGTCGGTGCAGAAAAGCAAGGAACGAGCACCATGCTGGCAATTGCACACTGTCCGTGCCTTCCGCGTCTTCCGCCCGCCCCCAGCATGGTCTTGTCGCAGCACACACTCCCAGTCGCGTTTTCCTACCAGTGTGCCAATTTAGGGGACGCCTGACAAATTCGAGCAGTCTCTCCACAACCCGACACAGGCTCTAGCCTTGAGGCCAATTGCGCGCGGGCGGGGGTGGGTTCGTCTAGCAGCTCTCGCCTTGAATGCTCGTCTTCGGCGACGCCCTACGACGTACGTCTGCACCGGCCACAAAACGTAGCCTGACGCTATTCCCAGCTACCCATCATGTCACTTCTTCTTGAACCGGCTAAACGACGAGGCAATAAAACAAACAAGCAGGTGTCAGGCGCAACCCAACCCATCGTGTGGCAGCCCGACACGGCACCACCCAGCAAGAGAGACAGCACAGCTGGCAATACCATGAACAAAGGAGCAGGCGCATGGGCAACACGCCGCACGCTCTGTCGCCAGGTAATAATGCTCGTTCAAAATGCACCTTGCCCTGTTTTGTTTCAACACAGATGGCTCCGGTCGGCTTGCGCCGCACTGCTGATCGCGGTTCTTTATCTTGCCGGTGATCGGGATGTGATAGCGAGCGCAAAGCATCCCCCACAAGTGCGACATACAAGTACTTGTACGAGATCAATATGGACGGCTCTATCTGCAAAGGACGGAAAACGGCGTCGGCGCCCACTTACATACGATGTTGTAAGGGCAGGTTGCGGGGTTGGGGCGCGACCACCACCCCCTCCATTGCTTTCATTGCCTCCATTTCCTTCATTGCCCACTGCCCCCATTGACTCGTCATATGCCTCCGCCGCGTCTCTTCCCCCCGATACCCTTCTTTTCTTAGTGCCTTTCTCACGCGCTCTCACTCGGCCATCTTGACACCCTGACACCCTTTCAATTCTGCCTCCCCCCATTCCCATCGCGTGTCGCGCCTTTCCTTGAAATTATGGTGCGCCGTATCTTATCTCACACGCCACGCCTCTTCAGCGCCCTCTCTCCTCTGTTCATTGCACGCCAAATAATGATCAACGACGGCCTTTGCCTGGCAGGTCTGCGGGCAGCGGCTGGCCAAGATGGGTGGCTGCCATTGACAAGTCGAAGGGAACGGCGCTGGCTGACCAGGCCGAATGACTATTCTTTGACTCTGCCAATTGGGAAACTCGCAAGAAGAAGAAGAAGAAGCCTTCTTCGAGAGGGGGGTGTAGCTAGTGTCACAAGTACTTGTACGCAACGCACACCCTCCCTGCCTCCCTCTTCTTTGTACTTGAACTGGCTGCCTGCGAAAGAGTCACAGAGGACGCCGGGCGTACTGCGGCCTGGCCAGCCTTGTGCTGGTCCTGAGGACGCTAGGTTGCGCTGTTCTAGCACAGCATTCTCTGAGAAGCGGAAAAAAAGTGCAGAAGTGCAAAAGTGCCAGCGCTGCCAGCGCGACCAGCGCGCCTCGTCGCCTCGCAGTGCTGTCGCATTGTGTCGGATACTTGGACATGAAAGATACCAATGGCGAGGCCCAACTCGTGCGCTTCCTGTGACTCCCTTCGGGATGGGGGGCAGGGGGGAGGGGTGCGCATAGTGGTACGCGAGCATCGTCGTCGGACGCGCCTTCCTCTCTCACGCTCGGTTTCTTGACACGCCCAGAAACAACGATCCAGCACGGTATCCTACTCTGTGCACTCATACTATCTCATTGGTTTGTTATGGCTTACGGCGTACTTGTCTGTATATACAAGCGCCTTTCAGTCAGTTTCTCTCCTACGGGTTCCCGCCGTGCACGCACGGCGATCAATGCTCAGCATTCCGTAGTCGTCTCCGTATTCAAGTAAGTAAGTTTGCCCCTTCACTTTGCTCTCCTCTTTGTCACGGCACTCTTGCTATGTTTTCTCGTTTTCGATACTCGTTTTCAGTACGGTCAGAACAACTTTCCTGTGAATAGGTTAGAAACATGGAAAACTGCAATAGCGATACGATCACAGAGACAGTCGAGGCAGTGCGTGCTGGGCCTCTGGCGCTAGCGCAAGTATTACTCTGTACACCCCCCCCCCCCCCCCCCACCGGCCCCCTTCTCCTTCTATTTCTATCATCCTTAGCACAGGCGCTTCCCCCCTGGCCAACTAGCCGTGCCCAAACCCCGCGCTAATAACGACGTTGTGTCCGCCTCCGGCCCCAGAACTCTAATCAATAATACAGAACAGGCAAGAACACAGAAGAACAGGCAACAACGACTCCTCTGTCATGCGACGCCCCTCCCTGCGACGGGGTCGATTGGTGGTTTGCCCACAACCACAACTCCACGGCCACAGCCAACACAGAGGCGTGCCAGGGCTTGGCCTGCCCCCAGACTGGGCACTGATAGGTATCTCACTTGTATCTCACCCTGTAATTCTGTAATTCTGTAATTCTGTATTTTACAAGTATTTCTGATTTGTACTCCATAATTACTCTGCAAGAGACAGCAGCCTCTTGTGCTGTTCCTTTTGTTCCCTTCTTGGGACGCCTTTTCCTTGCGGCTCTTTCTCTCTCCCTTTCTTCTCCATGCCCTTCGATTTTCTTGCTTTCTCTCTCCTCCTTTGCCACGACCGTTGCCTCTCCGCTTGCAGCGTATAAAAGAGACATTGCCCGATTGAAAAAGGCGTTCCTGCCCTGTGCTGGCTGGCTCGCTGCTTCCCGCCCCCACTTGGCTCCCAAGTCGCCACTTGCCGCCATCGTGCCTTCCCAACTCGGAAACACTGTCCAAGTCGCATCCGCGCCTGCCACCACCAGGACCAGAACAGTCGTCCTAGAAATACATATCGCACTTCTTCGAACCATCTCGACCTTTTCCCTCCTTGCAAACACTATTGTCTATTTCTCTGTATTCGACTTCGGCTCGTCCTATTATTGTTTTTCTCGCCATTCTTGCGACTCGAATGCACCGCTGCCCCGCCCTCGCCAATGCCGGCGCACGCAAGCCTTGCCAACTCCTTGCCAACTGACAAATACGCCTTCGAAGAGCTGCTGCCTGCTTCCCTCGCCACACATCTCACCCGCCAACACAAGGGGAAACGTTGACGACGAAACCCAAGGCCCGTGCCGATCGAGAACAATCGCTCGCCGGAGAAGGGCGCACAGTCGATTTATCTCCGCGATAATTGTTTGCCGCACAGCTTCCAACACAGCCAACGTCGCCGGCAACATACACATCACGCTTTCTTCTTCTTATTCACTGTTCCTTCAGTCATCGCTGGCCCTCGCTCATCACCACCTGCTTTCTCATCAGTCCAACGCCAATTTCACGCCAATTGCACTTTGATCTATCCACCAACAGTCATTTTGCGATGGCCGATCCTCGTTCTCTTACCTATCGCCCACAGAACCTTAAATCTGTCGGCCTTGACACGGTCGCGCAGCCGCATATAAACACCAGCGACAGCGACAGGAGCGTCGCCATGGAGCAGTCCGCTTCTTCTTCGTCCATCTCCTCCTCCGTTTCTTCACTTTTCACAACCTCGTCCTGCACTTCGCTCCAGTCCTCGTCCTACCTACCGGTCACGCCGAAGCACACCTTTCATACTTTTGACCCAGTTTACAACCACGATATCTACGACAACATGGGTTTCCCCGAAAACAACGCCCCTGCTCTCCCAGGGCCGTCGATGGCCAAGAAGGCTCTTGGTGTGAGCGAGTTGATCTCGCCTCCGGAGGCCGAACATCTGGACAGCTTTGATGCCTACCGCAGCGTCGATAAAAGCTGCCAGATGGTTGTCGAGGCTCAAATCCGGTTATACAACCCGGACAACATCGCCAAGAACCCCACGCGGAACCTAGTCTCACCTCCCATCTCGCCTATGGGCCAGAAAGTCGATACCGCTGTCCAGGGTAACCAGGACCCGATTCTTTACCCAGCTGCAAGCGACACGGCGGCTTCACCCCTGCAGTCCCGTCCGTTGTTTCCCGACGCCGAAGTGGGCAATCGCAATGCCCCGCAGACCCCGGCGCTATTTGAATTCGTCTTGGCTCCACGCAACAAGAGTCAGCCGCCTGCGGTTTACATGGTGTCAAATATGATGCAATTTTACCAAGCAAACCCGAACAGCTGGCTTAAGATGCAGAAGGAACAGTTGAAAAAAGACAACGAGCTCAGACGTGCTGCTCAACACGCTTTGAGCCTTCAGTCTCCGTCTTCCGCTTCAAAATCTGTTTCTTCCCTGCCGGTGCGCCGGAATTCGGCTCCTCGTGCCCCACGGGAGCAGCCTACATCGCAGCTGTCCCAGAGAACATCCTCTCACCGCGAGCAGATGGCGCTTCTCCAGCCGGTCCAGAACTCGGACAACCGAGTTACGAAACGGGCTATCCGCGCACCCACAACTTCACGCGGAAATCGACCAACCCATATTGCCCCTCAGCTTAACGGGACCCCGCGTCATGTATCCAGCAGCAGCCAAGGCGCGAAACGCATCCCGGGCTCATCGCCCGAGCCACGCGTCCGAACATCGGCGCCGAATCGTGAGGACAAGGACTTCATGGCGCTGGATGATTACTGCCCGCCACTGTCCACACTTCCGGAGCGCACCAACAACCTCAAGGTTGACTGGAAGGGGACACCTCTGGATCTTTCACGCGACCCGTTCTTGCACCTTCTGCACCGCGATGAGGTGGGACTTGCCGCGAGCCTCCGTCTTGACTGCGCCACCTATCTGACGAGCAAGCGCCGGATCTTCATCCGGCGCCTTGAGTGTGCGCGCACTCCCAAAGAGTTCCGCAAAACCGATGCTCAGCAAGCCTGCAAAATCGACGTGAACAAGGCCTCGAAACTTTGGACTGCGTACGAGAAGGTGGGCTGGCTGAAGCTGGAGCATATTCATCGGTTCATCTAGTCGAGCCACAGCACAACTTTTTGTTCGTCTTCTTCCACTCTATGCAGACACGGGCTATCTCCTGGCCATGGCTCTTGTTCACAATTTGGTGACCGGGCTTTGCCGTGGCTCCTACCGTACGCTCTGTGCACCACTCTTTCCTTTTTTCTTTTCTTCTTTTGTTTTTTTCACGTCGTTTTTCCTTTTTGGTTACTTAACTTCACACACGGCGCTTATTGGTCACTTTATCTCTTTTTTATTTGATTTATCTTGGACTTGGCAGGCAGCATATCACGGAACGAGCAAGCTCTTTACCAGCTACTTGCAACACATTTTGGGAACGGAGGATTTTCACGATTGATACCCCCTAAGAGCTCGACACGAAGCTCAGAACAGAACGATACCCCTCTCTCTATATGTCGCTTTTTATTATTATTATTCCTTTGTTGAGTTTCAGTTGTTTGCTTTTCAGTGTTAAGTTTTGGTTGCTATTGTCCTGGGAACATCTGCCCTTTACTTGGACTCTCAACTTGCTTTTTTTTATTCTTTAGTTTTACTATTTTTTACTTTATTCCGTTGAACTTTATTTTATCTTATCCAACATGGGCTTCCCAGGGCTGAAAACCTGCCACCGGTTTACACACTCGTTTATTGGACAACGACGGTGATCTGCAGGCAATCTTCACTTAACTTTCCGCGGCCTTGGTGTCTCTCAAGTTATTTATTGTGGTCACTGCATCTTGATCCCAAGTCTCTTTTTTGTTCCACCTGCTTCTTGTCTTTCTCAGCTCCTTCACTTGCCCCTGCCACCTGTTCACTCTGTCTTGTTGTCGCCATTTGTTTCAGGCCTGTTTTGTTAATTTATTTCACCCACAAACTGTACCTAGCAAACCACAACTTCAGGCCTCTTTCTCTGAGTAACATCGCCTATCAGCTCTTTTCTAGAATAGTTTTTGATGCCGTACTCCGCATCTACAATTGAAATTCACATTCAATCAACTCCACCACCCCACCCTCCGGCCGTTGAAAATGAAGGCGGTGAGGTTGGCAGAACTGACTTACACGGGCTTTTTGTTTATTTTCAGCCCTATCCTATCTTATCGACAAGTAGCCGTGCCGCATGCCTCCCCGCCCGCTTTACCGCTTTAGTGCAGCGATCGCTCGAGATGTATGTATGGTTCGTAGTCAGCAACATAATGCCATGTTCTTTACCACATGCTTTTCGCAGTTCCTAAAGAATATGTCAATGCAACGTCTGTCGGGAGACGTCGAGCCAAACAATGCCATAGGAACAAGTACTTCTTCAACGAACTGTCTATCTACTAGCCCAAGAGGGGAAAATAATGTGACTGCATCGTGGTGGAGCATCACAGGAGAAGGATCACTGTAATTGTTGCCGTCCCGGTGTCGATGGAGGTATCCCCCCCAAAGATTTGCAGATATCTATATATACATATATATATATTTGCTCTCTCTCTACCCATAGAGAAAGTGCGCTCAAGTAAAATCTCAAGTAAAATCGTACATCATCAAACTTTCTCTGCCACCGCGTGACTCTTTCAGGACGATGACCATCTCGTCATCAAAACCAACCCAATTACGCCGTTCGTCCCAGTCGTAAGTAGATACCCTTTTGCTATCGTCGCCGCTACCATAGCGGCTTGATGACCCGATGTCCCTTATATTTGGCCGTATGGCTACACTTCGGCCACGTTCTGCAGCCGGCCGTCCTTCGAGCTCCCACACGCGCATTTCCTCACCACGCATGCTCACCGAAACAGCCTTGCCGCGCGCCGTTATTTCAGCATCACTGATCCCTGAAGTGTGTCCCCACAGTCGTATTCCAGCTGAGATAGCCAGGGTCGAGGCATTCGATGTGCACAGGTGGAGAATCAGTGTGTTGTCGGGCATGGTCGCCAACAGGTACGGATGCGTGTAGCAGAGAGAGGTGGGGCCGCCATCTGGCCCATCTTCGTCTTGGGTTTGTCCTTGTTGATAAATGTATCTTTCCCTCGACGAAGGAGCATCCAGTGCCGCTGCAGGATCCGCTTCCACCGGAGAGCAGTGCGGTGTTCCAGAGTGGAAGGGGCTAGAAGATGACGTATCTGTTCTTGGTGTTCTTGCGCGTGCAGACCAGGGCGACTGCTCGTTGGTGCTGATTGGCAATGTGTTGGCTAAGCGCGTTGCTACAACGGTAGGTAGACTGAGGCCACCGGCTCCTTTCTCGTTGCCTTCTCCAGACCCATCGGCCTTCACGTGCAAATCTTGGATACCGATCGACCAACCCTGGCGCGTAGAGAAAGTGTACGCGATCGACGCAATCGTCACGGAGGCCAGTTTGCGAATCGACAGTGCCAGGGGAGGTCGCGATGTATGCGATCGGAGCGAAGTCAGGAGATGCGGCGCGCTAAGTCCCAGACCACCGGATGCATTGGACGATCCAGGCAGCCGGTGTGACGCTTTCCGTTTTCGCTCAGGCCCAAACACGTATAGCGAGATGAGTCCGGAATCGGTCGCCGTGAGCACATAGGGGTGCGAGTATGCAATTCCAGCCAGCGGGCCGCTGCTCGAAGCTGCATGGGAGAAACGCCGAACCAGCGTCTTCTGTATGAGGCCATGCTGCCATATCTCGAAGCCTCCATCCAGCAGCCCGACGGCAATGTCCAAGACATTGGCACCAGCATCGATCGCCAAGGATCTCGGTGTCAGAGACATAGCGTCGTCTCTATCCCCGCTTCTGGCCTCACCATGCATGCCATCTGCTCCATTTTCGCAAGAGCTGCTTCCTTTGGTAGATTCGCTTGCTTTTGCCATCGCGGTCCCCAGGGTCTTCCGCCCAAAAAAGGTCCCTGTGGCGACCATGCTGCGGGATTTCAACTCCCACACACGCAAGCCTCGTTTTCGGTCGGCTGTCACTGCGATCCCATCCACCACCTTGACCAGCATTCGATGGAATCCGCTTTCGTCGCCCTCATCGTCACCGTCATCATCACCCCCATCCCAGCCAGAGCGACTCGATGCAGGCAGGCCATCGTGACCAGCGCTGTTGTTACCGAGACGCAGCTCCTCCACCGCACATTTACCCCTTGTCCAATTGTGCCTGAGTTTGAATTGCTGCTTCCAGCTAGGTACCCCGTTTCGCCTGGGGTTTGTCAAGCGGATCGCGCCCGTCTTTGCCGTGTTGGCCTGCCGCCTGTCTTGCATCAAAGATGGCGGCATTGTAGAGGCATCTTCACTATCCAGGGCGTAGTCCCGTTCTAAGACCCGCGCCCCGTACGAAGAAACTCGCATAGCCGTATCAGCAGCCACGCCAGTTGTTGCTTTGGTCGAACTCGTCAAAGAGCCGCCTCGAAACCCCGGTATTCGCATGGCGCGCGGAAGAACAAATCGCTCGTAGTAGATTGCCTTCCACAGCTGCGAATCGTCCGCAAGACGGTGGAACCGGCGCGAAACAGGGCCCATGGAGAGAAGGTCCACCATGGGGAGGTTGCCGAGGATGCGGATAAGAAGTTCATCGGAGAGCGGCGAGAGGCAATCTGTGCCTGGAGAGGGTGTGGGATTCGTCGAGAGAACAAGAGGACTTCTGCGATCTGCGGCGCCAGCGCTTCGGGCCTGTGATATCGTGTTCGTCCTTGGTCGCTTGTTCGGGGGGATGTCTGTGTCATGCCGTCTGATCGCTCGAGTTGCTATACTGTTTGCTTCGCAGCCGTCGCCGTCTCTCTGGTGGCCGTCGTCGTCGCGACCTTCGTCGCGACTCCGCTTAACGCCAGCCATGCTGAAAGATGCCTCGTCGCGTCACCGCCGTAGCCCGTCAGCGCGAGATCTGTCTGCGGTCCTGTCACTGGTATGTGCTCCCTCTAGTTTCGACCATGTCGGCGTGTTGTGTCTCGTCTTCTTTTTTTTTTTACTGACGGTCGCATAGTGGCGATGAAGGCGATCCGGCAAAAGGGGAGACAGCAAAGTCCGGGGCGGGATTCTGCCTGGGCTTTTAGCGAGTCATACCAGCCGCACTAGTGGCGCTGTCACCGACTTTAAGTACCCTAAGGAACTTAACAACCCCTCTATTAAGTTCTCAAGTCTTCTGTGTTCCGCGTTCCTTAAGCCATTTTTATTACGACGTACGTCAATACTGGGCAATAATACGACACAAATTGACTGAGATGAGCTACCGAGTTGAATTGCCTACGAACAGATCAAACAAAGACGGGGAAAGAAGGAAAGAGAATCGCGGAGAATCGCGCATGTATGCATAATATCGAAGGCAGCGCTTGTCCCGATGTATTTAACCAATTCCAGCAAGTAAAACACAACGAAAAGCTGCTACATATAAACCTAGCTAGTGTAGCCTATGCAACCCGCAAGTCTCGTAGCCCATTCTATCGTGTGCGATCCTACGGTTCTCGAATTGCTTAATTGATATTCCATTTATGTTCAAAGAGTAACCTGTCCTTCTCACTCAACAGAACAGGCCCGCCATCGATAGCAAGAGAGACCGAAGTCTTTCACAGATCGATCACCTCGTGTCTCCCGCCGATTCCAATCCCATTGCCTCACACCCATATGTGCCTATTTTCCCGTTCGCTCAGCCTCCAGCTCCCGCTCGGCTTGCTGGTAGTACTTTGCCGTGTCGACGCCGTGCTGGTTGTGGTTGACAAAGTTGAACCATGGCACCACGTGCATAAACAGCGCCGAGTACCGCGACTGCCGCGCCGCGACGCCCTGCATGTTTGTCGACAACCGACTCTCGCCGTAGAGAGGCTCGCCCGCCTTGACCTTGCCCACCATTTCCCGCATGTCCATGTCGACTTCGCGCGCGTTCTCCGACATGCCGTAAAACCGTACTAAAATAGACGCAGAGATCGTCAGTTTATGTTGCAAGCAAGACACTACCTCCGGTGAGGCATCGGAGTGCTCCAGGGAGACAGTTGGGTGGAGAGGGACGGCAAAAAAAAAGAGAAGCGTACAGCAGGACCGTTGGTAGAAGTAGATAAAACCGCCAGCCAGGCCAATGAAGCCACCAAGTCTCATAGCCTGCGCGAAGCCGCCTTTGCCGACGTAGGATGGCGCGAATCTCTCCATGGTCAGGAGCAGGCCAGGCCCTGCCGCCGCCGCAACCGCGCCGTGTGCGTAGTCGGACGGCCGGGCATACCGCATCACCCGTTTGAAGTGTCTGGACAAGGTCAGGTAAGTCAGCAACAGAGCGTTTCAATTCTGCAAAGCGCTGCAAGACAAAGCAAATGCTGTGATAGTCGTCGAATGGGGAGAGAGGAGGCTGGCGAAGGGGAGCTCTTACGGGTCATTGTCGATAAGCTGGACGAGTAGGAATCACCAAAAATGTCAGTACCAAAACAGGATGGAGCGCATAGTAGCGGGGAAGGCGAACTCACGGGATAGTCGGACTGGACCACCCTGCTAGGGATGTATGTCGTTGTTGCGTTCGCCATGGTTTGCCCAGAGTAAAGCGGTGATGCAATGTCAATTGGCTGTGTACTTCTCGTCGTGGGATCTGTCCGGGAAAGAAAAGCTAACCGGACGTTGGTGCCTCAGGCCCTTTTGGCCGGGATTTACCTATTTTTCTTTTGCGCCAAAAACAATTATGGAAACAGCTGTACTTGGCCAATCACACACTGTCAAATGTCAGTGGATTAGTCATTTTCGGCTCCCCTGCACTCCTCTCCAAAAGACACACGCTGCCCCGCAGAGTGTTAGCACAGGTTAATTGGCACTGGAAAAGGCGAGACGCGACCATAAGACGCGTCGTCCCACCAGCCGACATCTCTCCACCCACAGCCTCGACGAGTCGCAATACGAAAGAAGCCCAAACTTTGGAGACTTTCTCCCAAAACGTGGAACTTCGGAACTGCCCGTATACGGAGTACCTTTATTCTCCTACCTCCCCAGCCCAACATCAAAATGGCCACCGCAGACGTTCAACGACCGCCACAACGGGCCGCTGAGTCGTATGGCGACTACATCCCAGACGACTTTGCTGATTTTGGCGGCCTGTTCACAGACGATGAACAGTCCGGACCAGGCTCCAAGTCGACATCTGCAAAGGCCCAGCAGACGAAGGGCGACGGTACGGCAGGGCTAGGCATTGACGAAGAAGTCTCTGTCAAGAAACGGGCCAGGGATCCCCGCGTGAAGCTTGACGAGTCCCGGTATGTACAAGGCAGCACACGCCGTCCCCTTACGCTGTCCTCTTGCCTACGTCCACTCGCTAAGCTCATGCTAACGAGTCTTATATAGACTGCTTTCTGCCAAAGGTATCCCGGCTTTGCGCAAACAAGCGCGCGTTCTGAAGTTGAAGGGCAAGGGACATGAAGTGAGTTTCTGTGCACCTAATTGTCATCCCCGCCCCTTTCTGTGGAGGCTGTCACGGGGGACGAATGCTGACCACAGTATGTTCTAGTTCTCTGATGCCTCGAGGCTTCTTTCCATGTACCAACTGTGGCTAGACGACTTGTTCCCCAAGGCGCGATTTGCAGATGCGCTCGCCATGGTAGAGAAGGAGGGTCACAAAACCGGCATGCACAAGATGCGCATGGAGTGGATCAACGAATCAAAAACCAGGGATCCACTGGACGAACTGGACGATGAGCCGGTGCAGCCTACGACAGGACAGACTGGAGAGCTGCGGCAGCATCAACAACAACAACAACAACAACAAACGCAACCCACGACCACAGACGTCGAAGGGCCAGACTCGATTCCGGACGATCTATTCGACGAGGACCTCTACGACGCTTCGCTTCCGCCACCGACGAGAGCACCCCAAATACAAAGTACAGCGAACGAAGATTTTGGAGAGGTGCCAGACGAGAGCGAACTCGATGCCCTTATGGCTGATGCCATGGAGATTCACGGACCAGACGAGTTTCTCCCGCCACCGAGACCAGTGCCAGAGGAGGACTTCAACGACTTAGATGCCCTGATTGCAGAAGCTGAAGCGGCAACGTAATTGTTGAGTTCTATTAACAATCAAGGACGTCTTGGAAAGTTGCGTTACGGGTTATGACATAAAGCGATTATTTAGTTAACGTGTGTACAAATTGAGCGAGTGGCATTTTTAACTCCAGTCTACGGTGAACGTATTACTGCGTATCTCACCCTGTAAATGCGGCGACAAACGGCGTTAACACCGCAAACATTCGCCCTAATATCGAAACCGCAGCTTCTCCACTATTTACTTTGGGGCGCAAGCAGCTCAGGAACAGAGCCAATTGAGCTATCACCCAAACCAGCTTCTGTTTTTTGCCAACAAAGCAACGCAAAATGGAGGCCATTCACCGTCGAGCTGGGGACGAAACGTTTAAGAGCATAGACAGTCTCCTGTTTACGCGCCGGCCCAAAAGGCGCCGGCCATTAAGCGCGGCAGAACGGAAGGACCAGCTAGAAGCTACGTTTCTGCAGCCGCCAAAAGAGGTCCCGGCAAAGCTTGTTGAGAGAACCCAGCAGTACGCCTGTCTCCTTCCAGTGCCGGTTCGCGTGCATCAGTCCTCCCTCCCGTTAACTAGCTAACGTGTTTACCAGGCGCTGGGATCTGCAGGTGGACAAGTCGCTCCTCTTCGAGATCGATCCTCCCGACATTGGTACCCAGACACTGTTCTACCGAGGAGGTAGAAACTTCCAAATCGCCGCCTATGAAGAAGTCGCCGCACCCAGGGATGTGAGCGGTGACGCCCAAGGCTCTAGTCCCAACGCTCCAACCTCTGCTCTCCTGTCCGCTGGTGCTGGTCAAGGTGATGCCAGCGAGGCTGCCGCCGATGCGGAGGAGCAATGGCTTCAAAAGTCCATCCTTGCCAAGGAAAGCGCCAGGACCGATGCTTCCGGATTACAAAGGATTGTCCAGGTAGGCACGGGTGGCCTCCTGGATGTGGCGCCGGGACTTCAGCGCGGCATCCGGTTCTCAAACGAGCGGCCGAAACCAAAGCCAAAACCTGGCAGGGTGCCTATGGACGACGCAGAAACGACAAAAGCAGTTGAAGGCGACCTAGAGCGATCCACGATAGAAGATACGTCGACGACGACCGAAGTGGGGGAAGCCCACGAATCGGGCCACGAGGCATCTACCGAAGACGAGGTTGACGATGACGTCGACGACGGCGGCGCTCGGTTTGACACCGATGTCGACGAGCTTCTACCTGTCGAGTTCCCGTCCTTGCGATCAAGCGAGCCCCTCGGCACTGGAGCGGCAAAGAAATCCCGCAGGGAATGGGCACATATGGTAGATCTTGAGGCCGAGTCGTCGAACTTCCGCAGCCTCATCCCCGGGGAAATGGCGCGTGAGTGGCCCTTTGAGCTAGATGCGTTCCAAAAAGAGGCAATCTACCACCTAGAGTCTGGCGATTCGGTTTTCGTGGCCGCACATACGTCTGCTGGTAAAACAGTCGTCGCCGAATACGCCATTGCCCTTGCCCAGAAACACCAGACAAAAGCCATTTACACGTCCCCTATCAAAGCCCTAAGCAACCAGAAGTTCCGAGACTTCAAGAACACATTCGACGACGTAGGCATTCTGACCGGCGACGTGCAGATCAACCAAGAGGCCAAGTGTCTCATCATGACGACAGAAATCTTGCGCAGCAAGCTTTACAGCCAGTCCGATCTACTGCGGGAGGTGGAGTTCGTTATTTTCGACGAAGTCCACTATGTAAGCGACTCGGAGCGTGGTGTAGTGTGGGAAGAGGTCATCATCATGCTTCCCGAGCAAGTTTCGTTGATCCTGCTGTCGGCCACCGTGCCAAACACATACGAGTTTGCCTCTTGGGTCGGCCGTACCAAGAAACGGGACGTATACGTCATCAATACCCCGAAGCGGCCGGTCCCCCTCGAGCACTACCTATGGAGCGGGAAGACGGTTCAGAAAATTGTCAATTCAGACAGGAAGTGGATTGAGAAGGGCTACCGGGAAGCAAAGATGATTGCCTCGGGAGAAACGACAGCAAGTGGCGGTGGTGGTAGCTCGAGCGGGGGTGGCAGCAACCGCGGCGGAAGCGGTTCGGGCCGCGGTATCCCTGTGCGCGGCGGACACAACCAACAACGCGGAGGAGGTGGCCGCGGCGGTCGCGGAGGGAATGCACGAGGTGGCGGTAACGGGGCCCCGCGAGCCTCCCACAATCCTGGACACATGGGCCGAGCCGGCCGAGCGACCGGGGGCTCGTCTATTGCGCAGGAGAAAACGCTGTGGTCTGATGTTGTTCGGTACCTGCGCAAGTCCTCACTGCTGCCAGCCTGTATCTTTGTGTTCTCTCGAGCGCGGTGCGAGGAATACGCAATGTCGCTGAGCAATCTGGAATTCTGCGACGCGGGGGAAAAGACACGCATTCACTCGATCTACTCCAAATCCATAGCTCGCCTGACCAAAGAAGACCAGGAGCTACCACAGATCACGCGACTACGCGACATGGCCACACGGGGCATTGCCGTCCACCACGGTGGACTGCTGCCCATTGTGAAGGAGATTGTGGAGCTGCTGTTTGCGCAGTCCCTTGTCAAAGTTCTCTTTGCTACGGAAACCTTCGCCGTTGGTCTGAACCTGCCTACTCGCACGGTCGTGTTCTCGGACCACCGCAAGTTCGATGGCACGAGGCGCCGGATACTCTCTCCTGGCGAATACACCCAGATGGCAGGCCGGGCAGGCCGCCGCGGTCTAGACAGCGTCGGCACAGCGATCATTGTACCGGCTAACGAAAACCGCGACGTCCCCCCGGCCGAGACGCTCAAGGGTCTGATTCTTGGCCAACCAACGCGCCTTACATCGCAGTTTCGCTTGACTTACAACATGATTCTCAGCCTCCACCGCGTCGAGACACTCAAGGTTGAAGACATGATGAAACGCTCCTTCTCCGAACATGCAACCCAGAATGGCCGCTCCGAGCACGAGGAACGGATTCGGGCGCTGGAGGAAGACCTCGCGAAGCAGATCCATTCACGCGAACTTTGTGCGGTATGCGGCGACACAATGGGTGCTTGCCACCTTGCAGCAGAGACGTACCGGCAGGATACAGCGCAGATGTATCAGAAGCTATTCAAATCTCCCGGGATCGGGCCTACCCTTTTCTGTCAAGGTCGCCTCGCTGTGTTTCTCAACGAGCAGGATACACATGCGATTGGTGTGATCGCAGACGACCTATCGAAGTCGACCATGGGAAGCAGTGCACCATTTGTGGACATCGTCGAGATTCAGCCTCCAAGAACGTCCCCGGATGAGACAGACAAAATCTCCTTTGTCCCTACCCTGCGCGGCTTCTGGCGACCAGCTTTTTCACCAGGTGCTTCCAAGTTGCGAACTCGCAGGGTGCAGGTGCCATTGGGCAAAATCGAGTATCTCTCTAGTCGGGCGGTGACCATTGGCCGGCGGCCCGATGAGCTCCTAGCCGATATCGAAGCCCAGCTTACTGGCTTGGACTTGTCTTGGTCTTCCGCCGTGTGGGAAGAAGTCAACCTCGACAAAGTTCGAGACGTCGATATTGTTTGGTACATTGACGACCGCCTGGCCAAGGCGAGAGCAGTTGCAGACTCGCCTGCGCTCTCCTGCCCTGATTTTGTTGAACATGTAAGTCCCTGTCTTCTCGATTGTTTTGCTTTTCTCTGTTTTGTCCCTTTTTGTACTTGTTTTTTTGCCATTGCTTGTTTAAACATGTCCTTTTTTTTATGCCTGCGTCAATTTTTTTAAGATTTCTAATTCGGCCTAGTACGCGGCGCGCCATGACGAGTGGTTGATCCGAAACAAGCTCGCAGAAATGCGGAGGGCGGTAGACGACTCTAATCTCGCACTGCTGCCCGAGTACCAGAACCGCATTGCAGTGCTAAAACACCTCGGCTTCGTCAACGACAGCTCGGTGGTTCTTCTTAAGGGCCGTGTGGCGTGCGAGGTGCGCACGGCAGATGAACTGGTACTGACCGAGGTGATCCTTAACAACCTGGTTGCCGGTTTAGAACCGGCCGAGATTGCTGCCTTGCTGTCTATTTTTGTTTACCAGGGAAAAGACGACCAGGAACTCGAGACGGCCCCATTTATTTCCAATGGCCTGACAAAGGGCCTGGCGGAAGTTTATCGCATCTGGAAGGAGGTCATCCGCACCCAGGAGCAATTCCACGTCATCTCTGCCGGTGATGACTCGGAGCGCTCTTCGAAGCTACACTTTGGCCTCATGGAAGTTGTATATGAGTGGGCCAGCGGCAGCCCGTTCAAAACAATTGCCGGCATGACGACGGAGCAGGAAGGCACAATCGTCCGCACCATCACGCGCCTCGAAGAGACGTGCCGCGAAGTTAGGAATATCGGACGGATTGTTGGCGACACGACGCTAGAGACGAAGATGAACGGTGTCAAGGAGGCTATCATGAGAAACATCACGACTGTTCCCAGTCTGTATCTTTAGGTGCAAGCTCTCTGCGAGGGGGGCATGGTGGCCAAGCAGCGCACGATGACAGGTGTTGTTGGATTTGAAGTCTGTCGTTCCTGAAGAAAATATACCTAGCGACAATAAAAATAACATAGCACGACAGAAAAAACGAAAATATATATAAATGAAAAGGCATTCTTCCAAACAGCGAAGGAAAGGATGCCAAAAACGCATAGCAACAAAGACCAACCCAACGCCAGAATGCAAATCTCACACATCAAGAACACATCGAATCAACGCCCGTTCCACCTTCGGCGTTCTCACGTCATGCACCAAGCCGGTTATCACATCACAGTGAAGGGCCATAGACTTACGCCCGCAGGGCCCGCAGCCTCTGCTGAAGAGCATCCTCCTCCTCTGCCGTGGGCTCTGTGGTGGCCGCCTCACGAACGGGCTCTGTCTTGCTGACCTGGGCGGAGTTGAGTTCTTGGGACAATTCGACACCAGCGTCGTCGGCTAATTTGCCCAGAAGCTCGTGCACGGCGTCATCAGAGACCTGAACAGACGTGTTCTGGGTCATGGCGTCGGTGTAAATGGTGTTGGACATGGCGTACTCCTCGTTCTGGGTGCGGTATTGTTCCATTGTCACCATGGTCTTTTCGGGGTTGACGCTGCGCTGGGCGCGGCTCATGGTGCGTGAGGACTGGGCCATCATGTTGGTCATGCGGTTCATGGCGTTGTTGGCTTGGATCTGGGCAACGGAGAGCTCCGCCATGTCGGCAGCCTGGTCCATCTGGGTGGCGATTGCCTGCTTCGCCAAAAGCATGCGTGCCTTTTGCGCGGCCTGCTGCGTCTCACCCTTCTTGAGGAGCTGCGGACCCAGTTATGTTAGAAGCGACGAAAAAAGGCATACAAAGGCAAAGTGAATGATCAGATAACACAGGTCATCGATGGAGAGCACGTACGGTCTGGATTTGCTTCCGCAGCTCGCCGTCTTGTTTGGCAGCCTTTTGGGCCTCGCGCCGGGCCTGCTTGGCGTTGAACTGAAAAGGGGGCAGTTAGCGACTGAAAGAATGCGACGGCGATGGCAGAGGTTACGGTTTCGCGGAGTAGGTGCAAGCGTACCCGAGCCTGGAACTCAACCTGCATGTCTCTGGCAAGCTGTCGTTGCGACATCGTGAAATGCGGCGGCGGCGATCGTGTGGCTTTTGAACGTGGGGCGAGAGATGGGCGTCTGGTGTTGCGTCGATAGCACGTTTGTGCGGCTTGTTTGCGGTGTGAGGTGCGGAAGGGTGTCGTGATAAGAGCGAGGCGGTGATGGTAGTCGTCGGGAGCGTCAGTAGTTGTGATGGAAGAGAAGCGCAATCGGGTGGGCCGTCCAGAAACGACGTCGATATGGAAGAAAGCCTTCCTGCCCGGGCGCCCCGCCTGGCCCCTGCAAACTACGTAGCCAGTCGAGACTTCCCCCAGTTGCGCGTGGGTACGAAGTACTTGTACCTCATACAGTGCGGTTGGACGGCACTGGGTGGGGCAGGCCTCCGAGTTGCCGCTCCACCCATCTGTGCAAATAGGCAGCTGCTTAATGCTTGCCCCCAATGTCTATCACATGACCTGTGCGAGTAGTCAACTGTACGGTACGTCGTACGTCGCATGTATGTCTGTAATTATTGATTGGAACGTGGAATCTTTCTCTCCTGACACTCGATCTGACAGATCCACAACAGTGCGCGATTTCAGTGCGTTTCCAACGCCAAATATTCGGCTCCAACAATTCACACCCCAATGCAACAAGTAAACGGCCGTGGTTCTGCAGGATGTCTTCCAAACGACGGGACTTCCCTACGCACTCGGTGTCGGCGTCGCCGCCGGGGCCTGGTACGTTGCCGACCACTCTGCCGTGTACTCGGACGTGCTGAGAATGTTGGCATCGCTTCCATCATAGGAGGCGTAGGTGACGACCGACTTCTGGATCCAGCTAGACCAAAGGGTAGCAGTGGTGGGCCCGGAGACGGGTCCAACATCGACGGCAGATGTTGTGGGCCACGCACCGGACCAGACCGTAGGGCCCGGGATCTGGTAGGTTGTGGTGCATGGTGTCGTCGGCAGCGGGCTCGTCTTTGTCGAGCAGTAAATCTATTCACGCTTGTCAGCTACGAGGCCACACGCACTCTCAATCCCGATGGGCAGAGCCGCCCAAAGCAAGGCTACAAACTCACATCAAACACAACGCCGGGGTCCGAATAGTCGTAGGCGCCTGGGAAGGAGACACCCTTGGGCAGCTCGACAGTGCCGTCACCGACAACCTCGATCTGGACGCAATTGGGGTAAAACTGCGCACCGCGGAACGAGTTCTTCAGGTACGACACGTCGCCCTCGTGCAGGGCAATCATCTCGGCACGGACAAGGTAGCTAGGAGACACTTTGTCAGCGGTGACGGCCGGGAAGGGCGCGAGACAAGGGTATATGTGCAGACATACTGTCCGGACTTGAGGTCGGCTGGCACGCGCACATTCATATGGCCGTGATTGGCCGCTATATCGGCCGTGGTGGCCCATTTTCCCGCCCCGAACGGCACGTCGCTCATCTCGTACAGGCCCTCCTCCCAGATCTTGACAAACGAGTCCTCGGTCGGCGGATCAGGCGACAGGTAGACGAGTGCAGGGCCTACGGCACCGGTCGAGCCGGGCGGTCAGATGGCAGTTACGATCGCGTGCAGCACAAGAGAGACGAGACAAACAGTGCACAAGGCGGGGGCGAGGATGCATGAAGGACCACATACCATGGTGAGAGCTGGCGATGATATCGTCCGTGTCGGTGCGCTTGTCGTGGTGCCTTGCGTCTCCTGGTCAGCGTGCGACTCTCTGCGCCGGAGAGGGACGGGACGACCTACCAATCAAATGTCAGGTTGTCCCCCGGCCGGACCTGAATTGTGTGGTCGACCTGCTTGTCGCCGAGCACGTTGCAGCGGAGGTCAATGGATGTCAGGTTCTTCACAGGCGAGTTGGCATAGCCGTGCGGGCTGGGCCCGTTGTACGCCGGTGTCCTGATGGCGCGGAAAGTGCCTAAAGAGTCTCTGGTGAGCCTTGCGCGTTCTTCAGTGGGAGAATGGAGTCCACGCTGCCCTCGCTATGCGCGCACACACCTTGGTCGACACCGTTTACAAACACGCCCTGTATCCCCAAGGGCGATCGTTAGCGTTGCAGAATAACGCAGCAACCTCACCGTGCGGTGCTCTTCATACGTACCCAGATATAGCAGTGGGCGTCGGCCACGCTCACGCTGGCAGCCACTGCTGCGACGGTCGCGATAATTCTCATTTCTGGACAGGGCTGCTGATGATTCCAAGGCTGTCTAAGTTGTTGCCGTCACGGTTGTTGTACTTGCTTGGGGGGAGTGATGATTTCGCGGGTAGCGAAAGGGACATCTCCTGCCTCTTGTACCTCGTCCTCTACGTCTTACATCTTCTTGCATCCTGCCGTCGCGCGCGGCCGCCGGCCACTCAGCACAGTGTGTCTTCCGCCGCTATGGTGCAATATTGTGTCTCTGGAGGGACTGCCCTGTCTTCCGACAGCGCTTTGCGTGTCCATGCTTTGGCGCGGCTGTACAAGCCTCCGATATATTGCAGCTATGAGCCAGCACCCAGAGTGCGACGGATAGGAAGAAGCTGCGGCTCCAAAAAAGCAACACGATATGAAAAGAAAAAGAAAAAAAACAGGAAAGCTGATAGGAAATAGCGTAAAAAAAGAGCGCAACGCATGGGGCCATAGCTATTTAGCCGGGCAGTGATGGCGGCACCAAGGTACTTCATTCGACAAGGCGGTATTTTCCTCCGCTTCATTGTACACGTATACAGCGCAGGCGCCATATGGTGGGCCCAAGAGTTTGTGCAGCAAGACTCATTGTCAACATCCTTGAGGGAAAGGCTCATGATACAGAGTATCTTTGGCGAATTACATTCGTTTTAATATGAAGTCCGTAGATACTGGCAGTTGACCATTTAAAAGTGTCACGTGATATACCAGATGACCCTAGCTCGTCATAAGCACGCCCCTTGCCGAGGCAATTGATCCCTGCCACCTGATATAATCTTGGTATGCTTGCTCGGCAGCCATAATAGACCCCTATCCAACCCAACGCGCGTTGAGCGCTCAACCTCTATCCAAACCTTCACCATTCACTTTTTACAACGGCATTCATCGCCGATGCCCACAACCCTCTTGGCTATACACCTCCCGGCCGCCCTTTTCGCGCCTTGACAGGATGGCCTCTTCCCATTCACCCCCGGCCGGTCCGGCGAGCTTGACGGGCACACGGTTGTCTCCGGCAAAATGGCTGTCTGCCTACGATGACTTCATCGCGAAGAACCTCGGACAGGTCTCTCAGATCGAATCGACCCTGCGGTCGCTGACCTACATTATCCCCGGCCGCTTCCGTGACGCCGAGATTGCCTCAGAGGCCATTCACTCTAGCGTACAGCTGCTGTCTCTCTACCACGACCTTCTCTTGCTCCGTACACCGTCCATTTCGTCACCGTCGTCGCCATCAGGTCACACATCTTCACACGCATCCAAGTCACCGCTAGGGCCCGCACAGCCTCCTTCTCACCACACGCGCTACACGCGTTTCTGGATTCACAAGAGCCCCTTTTACCGGCGTGTTGCCATTGTGCTGCAGGTCGTGCGCTACACGGAGCTGCTGTGTGAGATGGCCGCCAAGCGCCGCGGAGAACGCCTGCGCTGGCGTGTGGTGATCCTAATCGAGGCCATCAAGGCTATCTGCCAACTTCTATTACTCCGTGTCACGCGTGGCCGCACACTGCTTACGCCAGCTTTGCCTGTTCGGCAGCCGCTTCCAGAAAACGAGGAGGAGGAGGACGACGACGATGAGTACGAACATGATCAAGAACACGCATGTGAGGAGCCTGGACGCAAGGCTATTGTACGTGATGTTGCCAGTGAGGAGGGCCAGCCGAATGGGTGTGCCCCTTCCCAGAAAGCATCTATCTCGCCGCAGCCGCCCTTGTCGCCGCCACCATCGCCACTCCAAGCATCTGCAGAGCTCGTTGCAGAAGCCGGGCGGCCCTCAACCCTACCCCCCCCATCGCCGCCACCAACAGATAGACAGGCTTCCCCCCCTTCACACACAAAGGGGTGGACCATGCCACGAACGAAGATGTCGATGCCGCCGCTTCCGCAGCCAGGCGACATCTCTTCCTACCTACTATCGCGCGTTCTGACGGCCGATGACATCAAACCTGCAACCAAGTTGCTGAACCAGCTGCGAGGCTCCGCCCAAGTTGCCGAGGTTCTACACATTTTAACGCCCCTCGTGTACGCCGTTGCACTTGCTCGTAGCCGCGGTAAGGGGCGTACGTCCTGGACGCCTTGGCTTGCCGGGCTGGCCATGGAATGTGCTGCACGCCAACTGCGGGATCACAGCCTGCGCACCACGGCTCTAGAGCGCGAGGAATGGAGCCGCCGCGGCTGGGTTATGGGCTGGTGGACCATGCGCGGAGCCTTCTACGAGCACGTCATGAAGGGCGTCGTCGGTGGTGTACGGTCTAGGGTTCCAAGCTTTGTCGGGGGCATCATCGAGGACTACGAATATCTATGGGAGAACTACTACTTTAGCACAAGCCCGCAGTGAGGAAAGGGTGTGCGATTAGTATCTCTGCATTCCCACATTGCTGCTGTATCATCTCCTTGCTCCAGTTTCCCCTTTTCCCCCTTTTTGTATTCCACTTGTGTTTTTACTTTTTACTTTTTACTTCTTCTTTTTCGTATTTTGTTCTTTATTTTTGCCCATACATATTGCATCCAACTGGCAAGGGTCCTGGAAACGAGCTGTAGACTACCTAGCCTTGTAAAATACCAAATCAAATAATACCTTTTCACTGCAGTAATTGTCTTACAGGTTCGGAGTGCCGAGTACACTCTTCGCTACCGGCGTCAGAATCGGCCACAATCAAAATTAACGACTGGCAAAAAAATCATTTATACCAACCTCGGCAAGCATGACGATTGCGAGATCGAGATGGAAAACGGGTCAAAATAGTTTTAGTATATTATATAAAACTAATAAACGAAAAGAAAAGAGGCAAGAAAAAGACTAGTTTGTCTGATTCTAATTCATTTTGGCATTGCGATCCCGTCGGCCCAAATAAGTAAATAAAAAACGCCAGTCCATCCTGTGTATACCGTGTACCAGAGATGGTTGATATTCCTCGCCATAGCACAAACCGCCCAAAAAAAGAAAGGAAAAGGTCGTTAAAAGGTATAAAATCCCACAAAAATAACAGAACACTGCCGCCCAGATCGTGGCAGCAGTGCTCTTCTCAGCCACCATCGACTTGTAGACAAACGTATCTACCACCTCTTCATGCTGAGCCTCCCTAGCCCCTTGGGTGGAGCGCGAAGCAAGCTAGAACGGGCTCTTGCGGACGACGTCGGAATCTTGTTTTTTGCAGGCACCGACATGCGCTGTTCTTCGACTTGTAGTGCCCACAGCAAGGTGAGCAGAGCCTCCTTTGACGGCCGCGTAGCTTTGTTAAGCCACGAACCATCTGGTGTGATACCAGTCTCCGACCACTGGACGGCCTGAGACACACCCGAGCGGGCCTGCCCACCAGCTGAGACGGAATCAAGTCGCTCCTCAGAACACACCGACCGCAATACCCGCATCGTCGCATCCTTAATAGGACGCGCCAGCATGGGGTTGCTGGTCAGGATCTTCCGAAGCATCTTGAGCCGCAGAGTGGTGGAAGGCCGGCCCGGCCGCGTCGAGGCCGCAGTCGTCAAAGAGGAAATCGCCCCCAGTTGGCTGGTGAGGGCCATCGGCATTGAGGAAGTCATCGATATCGAATTCAGAGCCATTGACCGCCGAGATGGGGTCGTTATCAACCAGATAATTGAAGTCAGAATTGCCGGACTCGGGGGAATCGAGATACCCGCTCTCAAGAACAAAGCTATCTGGGTCACCGGCCGGCAGCATGCTGAAATCACTGTGGAAGAGAGCATGAGAAGCAAGGTCATCTGGTAGAACAAAGCCGCCATCAACGGAGTCGAGTTCTGAGGGACGGTCCAAACCTGAGGCTCCTCCGCCGACAGACACTGCAGGTCAGGGCACAGCGTCGCAGCAGGACGATGTGTCGTGTCGGGAGAGGGCTCAAGTTTAAGTGTCACCAAAGAACCGCTACTGTTGGTAGCGACGGGTTCAGACCGCTTGGGCTGGCCTTGATTTTGAGGTGTTCGTTGTTCGGTCTTGCTCTGGTGTTGTTCAGCTTTGGAGGATTTGTCATCGGTGATCTTTTCTTGGTCGCCGATGGCAGAAATCAGATCGCTCGAATCTGGCACCGGGGGTAGAGCAGGGGAAAGAGACACGGGGTCAATTGTACCCGAGTTCAAAAAGGGGCGGAGTGCAGAATCGGACTCGGGTACAAACGAATGTCCGTTCTGGGAGCTAAAAAGCTCTTGTGAGAGGGTCACGGGGGCATTGGCAGTCGAAACCACGGCCGGCTTGCCTTGAACCTGGGTCAAGCGCTCGTACAGCATCGTGTTCTCTCTCCGGACCTTGGCCAGTTGTTCTTCGAGCTCTTGGTTCCGAATCTCGAGGGCTTCGACCTCGAGACGCTTTCGCTCTCGAGAGGACTGCGCCGCCCGTCGATTCCGAAGAACACGTTCGACACGGCGCTGTTCCTTTTCGTCTTCAGTTTTCGCCCGTTTCCTACAATGAGGCTAGGTTAGTACAGGAATGCATAGTAGAGGCCAACTGCCCGTGTGCCGTGGAAGCGGCAACACCAATTTGTAGGAGAAGAGACGTACCTAGGAGGGAGGTTTGTCTTCGGCTCAGGTAGTACCTGGCCCCACGATTTCCGCTTTTTGGTTGGCTTCTTGTCAGATGATGCAGCCGGGTCTGCGTCAACGCCAGAGACTTCTTCTAATAAAGATTCTGAAATGTCGTCGCCTTCCTCGGCGAGAGAGGCTAAGCTGGCTTGGAAAGAAGCCCCCTTTGAGGCAAAGTCGATATCGTCATCGGAGCCTGAAATGAAACTTGATGCAGCACCGGTGTCGGTAGGCGTAGCGGCTGCCGAAGACGCGACCGTCGAGCCAGAGAACAGTGATGGGTAGACACCGCTAGGATCCGATAGAAGAGAACCAGTCGGCGATGTCTCGATCTTGATTTGGGGCGTCGTTGACGCCATCATCGACTCCCAAGTAGCCTCCATCGTGCCACTAATATGGTCTCTTGTAAAAGCGAGGAGTTCGATAGGAGCAAGAGGGAACGAGAAAGAAAACAGATGAAGTAGGTAAAGAAAGAGGATTTAAAATGACGTTTCAAAAGGACGGTCAGTTTGTTTGAATGAGAAATGATGAGAGAATCTAGGACTGCGCAAAGCGAGAGTCCCAGGACAAATTCAAGGAATCATATTCTGTCTTAACCCGGGCTGTTGCCTGCGCCAGTCAGGTAGCTGGTGGGGTTCAGTGGCGGATGACTGTTTTGCTTTGCTGTCGTTGATGCAAATCTGTGGTTTCTGTCGGATTTGCACAACTGGGGATGGAGGCAGAAGGCGACCTTTTGTAGAGGACACGTCGACAGAAAAGGGCTCTTGGTGCCTCAGGCATAAGGAGGCGAGGGAGACCCGTGGTGGGGCTTTCTCAGGGGAGATGGAGCAGGTGGGTGTTGGACGGGCGTCGAGTAAGAGTATTAGTGGGTCACACATTGCGCGCCACAAAAATACATTGGCACGGCCGGGAAAAGGCACGACATGTTAGGGGGAAAGCGATGCATGTGCACCGCTAAACAGCGATGGTACACACACCGTAGGTAGATGGTACACTGTTATTTTTGAGAAGGTAGAAAAACAGGACTGAGAGATAGAGGTTCTCAGGTACTGTATACGGAGGATCAGGTACTCAAAGTCGTACAAGTAAAGTGACCAGAGACGAGAGGCAGCTCACGAATAGGGATGAAACCTGGCGCACGCGCTGTGGGCCCCTCTTTTTGAAAGCTGAGAGCAGTTGGCCGTACTTGGAATTACGGCACAGAGAGGGCCATGTGCAACCCAACAGCAAGTCGGCCTCTGCCATCCCTGCGTTAGCGCATGCAGCCATTCACAGGAAAAAGGGGCTGCAAAAGGGGCTTCCCTCGACGTGGATCCTGGCGGTCCAACAAAGGGAGAAGGGAGACGGCGATGGGAGGCAAGAAAATCGAGGGGGACAGTCCCAAAGACAAAGGAGGAGAGGGAGGTACTTTGTATGAGGGATGCCATCGAGAGGGCACTCCGTCGTCGAAAAAGGGATTTGGCAGTCCTGCCTCTTGGTTCGGGGGGGTCAGGGATGCGAGGAAGGGGGCGAGGGGGGCTGAAGGGCCGCCTTTTGCCTCGTATTGCCTGCTAATACGGAGTAAATTGCGTGGCAATAACGCCAGCCAGCACAGGCTGATACCACCGTGCATGACGCCGCCGCGGACGGAATCGTCTGGAATAGATCCTCTTCTGGCATAGCTCGCTTTTGCGAGATTGAGTGCGTCGCGAGGATGAAAGAACGAAATACGATACTTGCATCGGGTTCTTACCTGCTTTCACGATGAAAGTATGAGTACGTCGTACGTCGTGCGGCGTATCTGAGTAGTTGTAAGGGGTTCGTAGTAGGCGAGAATAACGAGATCTTGCAAGGACCCCGTTTAGGGCACGTGGATATGCAATCCCATCAGGTCGCTGGCGAAGCCTGGCTCTGGCGAGCGTGGCCAGCCAGCGTTCTGCAGGCTCATCAACGGCGTTAGATTCATGTATCTTACATATGCCTGCTGACGCTTCAGATTGGGTGTAAGATTCATAGGCAGATCCTCGCCGCTCCCCAATGCCCGTCCTGTTTCTAAGTATAGCATAACGACTTGCGGAGTACGATATAGACAAAAATCTCGTATACGACCGACGCATCTTGTTCCGTACGAATACTGCAGGTTTGTGTCAGGAATCTCGAGAATCTCGAGAATCTCCCACGCCACGGAACCTCTGCACTAGGACCCTGCATCTCTATGGATTCAGAAGAATTTCTTTCCGTCGAACAGGCTAAACCATATCTTCCTCCGGATTAATACTCCGTAAATTCTTAACAATTTCGTGGCAGCCATGCCTCGCGCGACTCATAACGACTCCGACACGACAAGTTACACAGAGATTGGCGGGCGTCCCGCACTTGTTGCATGCATGTATGGCTGGTCGGACTGTTGCGTATCCGCTGTCTGTGTAGGGCCGCGCCGTGCGTACTCTGTTCTTCTTCCGAAGGCTGCATTTGGTAACTCGGCGACGCAGCGCCGGGCCGCATGCTGTCGCGGGAGGTGGGTCGTACGATGATCTGGATAAACCCACTTTGCCCTCACCATGTCCACCAGGTCGTCGCTATGCTTTAAGACCCTACAACACGCCAGGCCCGTCTCAAGTAGACAATTCCCAGCTACCGCATACGCACCCATGCAGATCAAAGCGACCATGCAAAGGCTACGTGAGTACGAAGTACACAAGATCAATATTGCGTAGTCCGCGGCGGCTCGGGGTGAGCAAGAAGGGGACCGTCGTTCTCAACGCTGCCGTCTGGCGGCTGGTCGTCTGGCGAGTTTGTGATGAAAAAAGGGTTACAAAGACCGAGACACAACTTGACACATGACCTTGGCTCGCGATCTGTGTTATGGACACCAACGGAATGTGTCGGTGCAAGGCTCCTCACAAGCCTGTAAGTCGGCGCACCTGATCCTGGAACAGAAGTGTCGAGTCACGTGATTATATTTGCATCGTTTTCGCGTTGCGCGTGGCGGCAGCTAGCACTCCACACTAGCCAACCAGACCGTGCCAATCGCCGCCTCCGTCGCCGCGACTTGTACGACGTACGGAGCTGTGTCTGCGGGACTCCCCAGTCTGTTCACACCACGGCCGTCCCGCACTTTGA
Source organism: Sporothrix inflata (assembly GCA_021396225.1). Lineage (NCBI taxonomy): Eukaryota > Fungi > Ascomycota > Sordariomycetes > Ophiostomatales > Ophiostomataceae > Sporothrix > Sporothrix inflata. The sequence goes on along the minus strand of WNYF01000111.1, from coordinate 14,638 downwards.
ACCCGCCCAAGCGCACCGCTAGACATCTACAAGCATGCGATCTGAACACTACCACCGTCCATAGTTTCTGGCCCTGTTCTCCCCATTCTCTCGGAGCGGCCTACCGCATTTTCTCACATAACACTCTCGGAGCGGGAGAAAATAACTTTCCAACATGGACGAAGACGACCGAGGTGAGCAAGGTCTCGCATCACGCACCTAAATGGGTCTTCCCGTCTATATTTCACTGCTAACAATCAACGTCCTATGATAGACTCCAATGCTTTTTCAGAAAACGACCAGGACGAGGTCATGGAAGACATTGACGAACCTGAGGTCGACCCCGAGCCCGACAATGACCCGGAAGAAGAGGAGGAGGAGGCGGATGATGACGACGATGCCGAACCAGAAGTCGAGGCAGGCTTGAGATCGGGCCGCGAACCTTCCGGGAGGGTGGATGCGACCAGCCCAGGCCCCGGGGTCGCGGACAGAGCCGGCCTCGGACCGGTCGACTCCAGCCGCGGCTCTGTAGCAGGCGATAAAACAACCAGGAACGGTAGTGCAGTCGAAGATGGTACGGCTGTTGATACGGCAGAGACCATGGCCACAGTCACCGAGGCCACGGCCGCACGAACCTCAACTTCGCCCCGCGTCGGCAGCTTGCACCTGAGAGTTCGCCCGGAAGCCCTGGCCGCAAGGATTTACGATATCGTACCTACTATGGCCGCCCCCCAAGCCACAAGCATCAATGCCCTAGCAATCACCCCAGATCTCCGCTACTGGATGACGGGAGGCTCGGATGGCTACATTCGAAAGTACGACGGGCCCGGGACCATCAATGGCAGGCAGTTACTCACTGTGGCCCAACGCCATCCTTTTGTCGATAGCGTCGTCAAGGCCGGTATTTTGATGTCGTACTGGGAGAACGAAGAACCACCAACTGCATCGGCACGCGGTGCCGAAGAGCACATTTTGTCGCCAGTGTATTCGCTTGCTGTCCACTCACGGGCCCTTTGGCTGCTTGCCGGTACGGAAGGCGGTGGCATCAACCTGCAGAGCGTGCGGCACGACGAAGGCAAGCGCATAACATGCCTCCAACGCCACACTAATGCCGTCAGCGTCTTGCAGCTTGCCTCGGACGAAAAGAGCGTCCTTAGTGGAAGCTGGGACAAGAACATTTTTGACTGGGACTTGAATGACGGCCAAATCCGTCGCCAATTTGACGGCAGTAGTGGCCAAATCTCAGCAATCGAGCTACGCCCAGCAAGCGGAGCACCAATTCCGGCCCAGGGCTCTGATGAAGAACCTATAAGAGACGCCGACACCACTTTAACAAGCTCCAACAACAAGCCTATTCCAAATGGCATCGCAGTCGGCGGTCCTGCTGTGGGGTTCAATGCTGTGGCCGGTGGTGATATGTCTGCTAGCGGGGCTTCCGCTACCATCAACGGTGACGACCCCTTACCTGATCATGAGTCTCTGTTTGGCAGCCCCGGCGGCTCGTTATTTGGAGGCAGCGACGCAATGGGGGCCAATCCTTTTGGTGATGATGACATAGGCATCGCGCCCGGGTCTGCTGCAATCGGTGAAGAGGATGGTGGCTTTTCGCAAGATGTCGATATGGTTCTTGGCACTGGTGAACCTGCAATGGATTCTTTCGCACCGGTGGGTACATTGCCCGTTGGATCTCCACTAGCAGATGCTACCTCAGAAGCCAAAGCCGCTCCCAGTTCGAGCGAAAACATATCGGGTGGCGGGGTACAGGCATCCGGTTCGGCTATGCCGGCCGGTGATAGTGATGCTCCCGCCGAAAAACAAGCGGGTAGTGGGGGCTTGGCGCCCATTCCCGCTACCACCGCAACCCCGGTTGCAGAGACAGACGTGAAGGATAAGAGCGACGTGAACAATACCATGTCGCCCCTCTCCCAGCAGCAGCAACAACAGCAGCTAGATCAGGAGCTTCAGCAATCAGCCGAGACGCAGCTTCTAGAGGCTGATGGCGCCCAGACAGTATTGGCGAACGCGACCGGGGCTCGGGGCGATCCAACCATGCAACAAACAGCCTCAGCTGGTAGCCTGGAGAACCAAGTGCCTTCCGCTACTGTTTACTCATCGCAAGCAGGGCCAACCCAATTTGACCCATCACAAGTTTCTGATTCCACGTTCTTCTCCGCTAGCATGGACGGCACAATCCGAATTTGGGACCGTCGGCAGAATCTTCCCGTTGCCCGCATCGGAAATCGACCTGGCGTACCGCCATGGTGCATGGGTGCATGCTGGAGTCCGGACGGAAATCGTATTTATGCCGGGCGACGGAACGGCATCGTGGAGGAATTCGATATCCACAAGGCCAGAGCCGGTTGGCAGCCTGAACGGGCACTTCGGTTTCCTGCTGGGAGTGGCCCAGTCAGTGCCGTCAGGGCTATGGTGAATGGGCGCCACCTTGTTTGGTACGCCACCTTTCCTATCTCCTATCGCATTGCCATCTTGCCACCCACTTGCCGTTGTATTTCTATACTAACCTATTCGCAACAGTGCCTCACACGATATCCTTCGCCTGTACGATATACAGGACTCATCTGCGTTGCCTCACTCCAACGTTCCCTTTCTTATTATACCTGGCCCGCCCCGAGCCGGTGTCATCTCCCACTTGTACATTGACCAAACATCTCGCTTCATGATTTCCACGGCAGGCACACGGGGATGGGAGGGCACAAACACGGAAGCACTTATTGGCTACGAAATCAACTCGATCGTAAAATGAGACCTCTTGTGCTTATCCTGCGAGAACATGATTATCTTTTTTACGGGCTCTTTGTCTTCTGCTATTTTTCAGAGCGGACTTGTTGAGTTGTCTCCGTCGCAGCCTTTTGTTCCGAAAAATGAGCAATATGCCCACGATACACTAGTATCATGGTCAGCCTCTGAAGACCTGGGTTAAATAATTCACACGATACTGGCATATGTAATGAGCGGGCAAGAGACAGGCGGGTCCAGCGGAGTTTCCAAATTCAAAAAAAAAAAAAAAAAAAAATTCCAAGATAGGCCAGGAACCACCGTGGAAACACCTTTACCGACAAGAATCGTATGAGGGCTGAATCGACTCGATGTTGGTCCAAAGCCATACAAAACCAAGCCTGCTGCGCGAGTCTACCCGTGTTCTCTAAAAGGCCACTCTCTCCAAGTAATACCGAATGTTTTCAACTCCACTTGTGCTATGGGAAAGCATTTCCCATATTTCAATCACTAGCCCTCCTTTCTAAAATAAAAGGCAACAAGAAGACGACGTGCACGAATGTATCGCTAAAAATAACATGCTCGCAATAAAGAAGTCGTTTTTCTGTGAACTGTCTATCAACGGTTGTGTCCGGTGCACCGTGCTGCCTTGGCATCCGTGTGGCAGTCGCCGGGGTCACAATGCGATATACCGTGACACTCTAATCGTTGCAGGAAGACGGCGAGGTTCTGCCTACCAGAGTCGCCAATGTTGATGCCCATATCACCTACATCACCCCCAGCCGAAACAGTCCGTCCGCCAGTTGCCAACGAAACGTTGGCAGCAACATGACGAGGGAGCAAAGTTCGGCCACTATTCTCACACATAGTGTCTGGCTGGGGTGAATTCTTCCGAGCACCCACAAACGCATTAGGTCGGGAAATATTATGGCTCTCTGCCAGCATCGAGGGAAACACTGCACCCCGTGATGTTCGCAAGCATGTCCCGTTCTCGACATTGCCATGCTGTGTCTCCCCAGAAATGTCGGGCGAGGGGATGGAGGGCGCGTCCGTCGAGGATATGCTGCTGATCCTGCTACACAGCGTACTCGGTCGTGTGTTGGGAAAAACCTGCGAGCAATCGAAGACGCCCTGCAGGGAAACACTACGGCTGCTTGTAGCCTCACGTTCCATGAACAATGTGTGATTAGCGCCAAGACCTCCCATCACCACTGGGTCGCTAGCAGTCGGTTCGGAATTCTACTCCGTCAACCGATCGGGCGCGCTGCCAGCGTTGCCCTTCCAAAGGCCATAAAACCCTTCACAGTTCTTCCACATTTTGATGGTTCCGTCTTCAGAGCCCGTCGCGTACAATCTTCCGTCAGGCGAAAATGCAATTGACCAGACCGGGCCGTGGTGCCCCTTCAAAATGTCTAAGAGAGAGTTAGCAATGTGAGGGCTATTCACTTCGGTGTGTCGAAAATGATCTTCGGTCATCAAGTATATAAACTTACCGATTTCACTCCCGTCGTCCCAAGAATACACGCGGACCCATGTACCAGGCTCCTCGCCAACGGCAAACTTCCGTCCTTTGAGGTCAAGGCCGACGCTGGCTACCCCATGCGATAGCTCGAATGATTTGATTTTATTGTCAAACTGGTCCCCGTCCCAGAAATATACCGTCTTTCCTGCGGCGACAGCGAGCACGGGATTGCCAGCACCAATGTCTTTGGGATCGCTATAGCCAGGAGCCAAGGCAACGACCTCGCATGACTTAATCTCACCGTCCAATGTTTCCTCGCGGAAGCAGCTTACCGTTGGAATATCAAACCAACGCAGGGTATTGCCCGATGCCGTCACGAGAGTCGTCGGAACATTTGTCCATACAATGAATTTGATGGAATCCTTGTGTACTCCGGCACCGATCTCGAAGGCAGATGACGCCTCCAGGACCACAGTCTCTATTGGGGCGTTGGAGGGCGAGCTGGGGTGAGGCCGCACTTCCGCTAGGTCGAAGATACGAAGCTTCTTTTCGAAACCGCCTGTGGCGATCATATCGGCATTATGGGGAGGATAGGCGATGGCTCGGACAATGTGGTTGTGTTGAAGAGTATACAGCAACTCCCCGGTGTGCGTGTCCCACACCTTCCTACATGCCGTCAGTAAGAAGCAAATCGCCAAAGATTGTGAAATCCTCAGAACATAATTGTCAACCTACGCTGTGAAATCAGCCGAGCCGGTAGCAGCTGTTGAGGCATCGTGGCTTAGTTTTGCTTGCCATACTGCGCCCTTGTGGCCAATAAACGTCCCTATCCTTTTCTGGTCAGCCAAGTAGCCGTGGAAAGATACCCGTCGACCAGAAAACATACCAGTCGCCAGTCTTGCCATCGCGTAGCATGGGGTTTCCGTCTAGTAGGGTGTCAGCTCAAAGAAATAGCAGCATTCGAGATGATGGCCCGGGCCAGGAAACAGTCCCGCCGTGACAGTGCGGCAGGTAAAATTTGCAACCTGGAGCTTGAACATACCCTTGCAGGCAGAAATCATGTAATAGTCGTCGTCTTTAGTCATAGACGAGAAACTGATGTGAGGCACCGGCCGCGAGTGTCCGTGACAAGTGAGTGGCACATATTGGCGAGATTCCGAGGCGTTGCCCGACATGATCGGCGTTGGGAATCGTTGGGAAGAGGGCTGGGCCGAACAAATGTTGAAGAGATTGCGAGAAAATTTGAAGAAATATGCTCTCGTGTGGCGAGACGAAAAAGGGGGGAGGACTACCGGCTTGTTGACAAAGACGAGGCAGGTGCGCCAGCTAGGAAGGAGCGAATAACGGTATTAAGGTCTCGCAAGTACGTCAGGAGCAGGAACGACCCAGGCGCACCTAGGCCAAGGAAGGAACAACCCGGGGCAAGGACGAAGTGAAAAAGGTAGTGGTGAGAAAAGTGCAATGCTGAGAAACGCCCGAATTGATATATGCTGTGCAAACTGGAAGTAAAGAAGAAGAAAGGGCGAGGGGAGGTAAGGCCACGGTGCAAAAACACGCGAAGAGATGGGAACAAGCACCGGCTAGGAAGTTCGTGAACAAAAATTAGGATTGGGTCTGGGTTAGTAGTGTGCAATGTTGCAGATCGAAGGGAAGAAAGGAGCTGAGACCCAGTTCGCTTCTCCTTTTTCGGCGCCGCGCCACTGTCTGGAGAAGCTTGGCCTGCCTAGCCAGGCCCACCAGCCAATGAATGGCAAGTCGTGGGGCGAGGGGCAAGGAAGCTCTAGGCGGCGGTGACGGCCCACGTCTCTCTTGAGAAAGGTAAAGAAGAGCTGTATCTTACTTGTATCTTATGGCGTCCGGTGTACGAAGTACGTGGCGAGCTCCTAATTCCGCCCCGCCATTATCAATCACATTCATATCACTGATATATATCGTACCTTCTCCTCGCTCCTTGGTACTCTACCTTTCCCCAGGCTTCACCTTTCCATTTTCTGCATTGTGTTTCCATTTTGACATCTTGGAGCCCCCGTTGCCCAAAAGGTTGGCGTTTTCATCCACAGCATCGTCTCCCTTCTTCCTCTCCAACGCAACCATGGCCAACAGCGGTAATGACTTCCAGTTGTCAGCAAGCCTGAGCGGGCACGAAAAAGACGTAAGTCCACGACAACGCATGACATCTAGCAGAGGCTGGACCGAATACCACAGTTCACGGTGCCAGCAGCCTGGAGATGGCCTTCCAATTACTGACACATAACTAGGTCCGCGCTGTCTGCTTCCCAATCCCAGGATCGGTGTTTACCGCCTCTCGAGACTGCACCGTGCAGGCGTGGCACGAGATGTCTGCGTCACCGCCCGCGTACACTGGAAGCTTGCTAGCCCAGGGACCTTATTCTTTCAACTCTCTCGCTTTCCTCCCTCCCTCGGAGAATCGCCCACAGTACCCAAAGGGCCTTGTTCTTGCTGGCAGCCACGGCCACACAGTCGAAGTCCGGCAACCAGACGCAGACATCTCCGACGCTCGCATCGCCCTGCTGTCGGGCCATACCAGCAACGTATCAGCACTCAGCGTCTCTCCTAACGGCGATTTTGCAGTTTCTGGCGACTGGGATGGACGTGCAAAGCTCTGGAACACGACCACGTGGGAAGCTGACCTCGAGCTGGTCGGTCCTGATCCCAGCGACAAGCAGAGAGCCATATGGACTGTTCTTGCCTACAGCAATAGCATCATAATGACCGGTTCTGCCGACCATGTGATCCGTGGCTATAGTCTCCAAACAAAGAGGGAGAAGGAGGGAGAGCTGCAGCCTGGTGTGTTCATTCGGACGCCTGACGTTGTGCGCGCGTTATGTCGTGTGCGCAAGCACCCAAGTGGTGCACAAGTCGCAAGCGCCGGGAATGATTTTATGATTCGTCTTTGGCAATTCAGCGGAGCACAAGTTGGACTTCTCCGTGGCCACGAGAGCTTCATCTACGCGCTAGACAGCCTGCCAACCGGCGAGCTGGTTAGTTCCAGCGAAGACCGCACGGTGCGCGTTTGGAAGGGTCAGTCGTGTATCCAAACTATCACACACCCAGCGCTCTCGATCTGGTCGGTTTCGGTATGCCAGAAGACGGGCGACTTTGCGACAGGTGCGAGCGACAACATAGCTCGCATCTTTTCGAGGGACCAGCAGCGGGTCGCCTCCGAAAACACACTCAGAGAGTTCTCCGAGTCTGTCCAACGCTCATCTATACCCCAGCAACAGATGGGAGATGTCAACCCGAATACTCTCCCTGGACCAGAGTTTATCGAAACGAAGTCTGGTACAAAGGAAGGGCAAACGGTCATGATCAACTCTGGAAACGGAAACATCAGCGTTTACCAGTGGTCTGTGGGTAAGTACTAGATCGAGTCTCGGAGCTTTTTTACACGCGAAAGAAAACTAAGACGCGCCTATTCGTTGTTTCCAGGACAAAATCAGTGGCTCCTTGTTGGGTCTGTTGTGGATTCGTCATCACAGGAGACCGAGGCGACGACAGCCATCGGCTTGGCCGCGGGCACTGCTGGACAAGGTTTTGAAGGTGCCTCCAAATCTAATGCAGATGGCGACACCAGTATCGGCCACCCTCTTGGGCCACACGCGGTATTTGTCACCTTAGCACAGAGCAATTTCACACGTATGTTCACGCCTATCATTTTTCCCCTTTTCTTTTTTTCGATTGCCTCCCCATACTAATACAGCGTCCTCAGCCGTTCTAAATCGGATAAAGACCGTCAACAGCACGCTGTCACAACAAGATAGTGGAGTATCTCTAGGGTCAGAGCAAACGGAACAGTTAACATCGCTAGTACAGACACTTTCGAGATCTGTACCTTCGATCCCCACAACCGTTCCTGCCATGGTCCCCGCCGTTGCAATCGAATCGTTCAATCTGGAACAGAGCGCCATTGCGCTCGTTCTTCAGGCAGCAACTACATGGCCCTACAAAGACAGACTACCGTGCCTGGATCTCTTGCGATGCATGGCACCGTCGGCGTCGCTTTCAGAGTACAGCGGCAGCCAGGGCGAGGACATTCTAAATGTCTTGCTCCCGAGCATCACAGACTACCCAAAAGAGAGCGGTACAGAGCTAGCTGCGGATCCGAAATCGGTGGAAAACAATGCCATGATGGCGCTCCGCCTCATTACAAACTTGTTCGTCACTACACCCGGCCAGCAGCTTGCCGTGAAAAACGTCCATGGGATTGTCGAGTTTCTATCTCACGTTCTCGACATCACAGGGCGAAAAAACCGCAACATGATGGTCGCGTGGGCATCAGCAGCTAGCAACATCACGTCGTTTGCTCTTCGGGAACAGGAAGCCACGGGCCAAAACTCGGTTGGCGACTCCTTGGTCAGAATGATCAAACTTCTTGCCGTACCGATCCTAGACCTAGCCGATGCCGAAGTGGTCTACCGCACGCTGATTGCTCTGGGCAACCTCGCAAGCATTCCTGGCCAGGGCGACTTCGCCGGGCAGGTGCGGTCCGCCAGCGCTCGCACCTGGGTTAATTTGGCCATTGGCAAATCGGAAGAAGCTAGAGTCAAGTCGGTTGGCGAGAGAATTCTAAAGATACTCGCAACATGAAACGCCAGGGACGATATGAGGTGCCTATGCCAACATACATATCCCCTCCTCCCATGACGACAGTTTAGAGCCGAATAGAAATAGTCATCAAAACTCAAGTCCACATACTACAACCACCGCCTTCCCACGCTGTCAGTGTAACCAATAATACCTGTCCATCTTTGTCGATCATTTTGTGAGGCAAGCGTATTGCGGGACGATCCATAATACTGGTTGTTCGGATTCCCCCATCCCTGTGATCGCTCTCTTAAGCAACCACCCACATGTTTTCCTGTGAATAGCCGCTTAGCATCAGTGAAACCTTACCGGCATGCCAGAAAAAGGATGGAAGAGTTAAGCAGAATAAAATATAATCTAAAATAAACCCCATTGCGAGACCAGTGAAACTTCGTGAATACAACAATGGACTTGAGCATAAGTAAATCAAAATAAACGCCAGAGCAGAGGATAGAGCAAACTGCCTACCCGGGTATGTAATATATACAGTTGGTGGAGAAGAGACGGAACACGCCGCGACCTTGCATGAGCCGCCGCCGTCAAAATCCAGTTACGTCCCACCACAAAAAAACAAAGACGAAACACACAAAAAGAACGTCGGTCGAAGTGAGCAGGTAGCAACAAAGGGCAATACCACACAGGCGTCGACTACACCAGCAACCACAGCCCACCGGTGACAAAAGGCAGCCAGCCAGCAATCTGCATCCATACCGACGCGCCGCCCTGTGACCTCCGAAACACGAAAGACGGAACGGCACCCGACGTGGTCCCGTTGCTTCCGGCAGCCTTGGTGGTGATGGTGTACACGTCGGAGAAGCCGATGTCGGTACTGTTGAAGCAGTTGGTCTCGTTGACATTGGCAAGCCGCGGATCATTGTCCTCGACAAATGTGATGTCCACGCACTGAACACAAGCAAGTTAGTATGGAAGGGACTGCAGGAATCTATACGTATATATATGTGAAAAGGTACGGCGGGCACTCACAGAATACAGAGCCGCGCCGTGAACAGCCAGCTCAACAACCTGGATAGTAGCATTGTCGCCGGCCCGGACGGAGGCATTCACGGGAAGCGGGACCTGGGGCAGACAGATGGTGCCCGGGTAGGGGTTCTTGGAGGGGCCGATAATGCCAAACTGAGGGATCATGGGGTTGGACATGTTGGGTGGGCCGCCGTCGGGCCCGTCGGTGCCAAAGCCGAGATTTATGAAAATCTGGGCCGTGGCATGGCCCTGGAACCAGCCAGGTTGGAACGCAATAGCTCCGCCGGACACTGGCCAGTATGTGCGGTTCGTCGTTGTGTTCATGCCACCGCCTGTTTGAGACCCAAAAAAATACGTCAGAAACCGTTGTGTCTCCAGTCTCTTCGTCGCCGCAAGCGTTCGAATGAAAGACAGCGAAGGGGTTCCGACACAGACATTCACTTACATGGATACATCCATTGCATGCCATAAGGAAAGGTGGCGTTGGTGATCAGATTATCGCCTCTCCACCCCGGGTATGTCATCACGCTGTGTGCAGACGCCAGCGCCGCGCTGGTAACAGCGATGAGTATTGAAGAAAACATGGCGATGTGCGATCAGGCGCTCTGCAGCGGCCAGGCTAGAGGTCCGAAGAAGCCCACGGATGAAGAGGAGCGAAAGGCTTCGGCTGCCGGCGCTGGGGTATCTGCTTCCGTTCGGGCTGCTTGTTCCTCGGTACTCCTTGGGGGAGGACGGGTTTTATATTGGCCTACCTCCAAGCACTCAGCCGAGAAGTAACACGATGCGTGCGGTGTGGGGTCGAGGCGTACACAGAATGATCGGGGAATCGAATGGGGAAGCGACGAGACACGGGAGGAGAGCGAAAAGAACAAAGAAAAGAGAAAGGAGAAGAGAAGAGAAAAGAGAAAAGAAAAGAAAGGGACAAGGGCAATTTGAAGGCTCCGGCTTGGCAGTCAAGATGGAAGGAGGGTTTTTACTGGAGTTGGTCAACAATGGTCCAGCTTCACGATACAGCTGCCTTTTAAATGAAAAGTGCGGAAGGCAATGGGCATCCACGGCAGGGGGGGGAAGGTCACAAATATAGAAATATCTGTCACGGTACGGAGTACACGCGGCATTCCTATTCATACAGAGTACTCCGTACATCTTGTCCAACAAGGCGCCAGTAGATGAGCGAGTACGGAGTAGGGTGCCTCCTTCATAAAGCCTCCCAGCTTTAGCCATCCAAGACGTCCCCCGGCGCAGAGGCATCGCACAGCACAAGAAAGAGGGCCACCAGTCCGCTCGTGTACGAAGTAGAATATTGCAAGCGGTACACACACACCACCAAGAAACCAAATGAGATGGAGGGACAAGTGCGTGCATATTGCGATGCATGGTCGACAACCCGCAACCAAATGTCGGCCCCCGGTCTGTCTTCCATCCAATGATTCCACGGCATCCAAAAGCCATCTCTTTGGCCTTCTCCACATCCCGCACTCCCAGCCGCCGAGTGGCCTTGACGGTCCAGGTGAGGGGGAGGGTGCGAGCAACGGGCAAAAAGCAATCTGTCGGGGCGGCTTCGAAGCGCTGCACTTCCAGCCAGAGCGGCAAGAGAGCGTGGGCCGTAGGCGGTCATCAACATGCACCCCTGTTCACATCACATAGCCAGCCAATAGCAGCTGCAGCTGGGCCTGGAGGAGGGCGAGTCGCCCACTGACCGTCACAGAAGCAGAATGGTCGCGGTTTGTTGCCAGCCAATAGCAATGCGGGGGGGCCACCTCGTCACCTGCAGCAGCAACATGCAGTGGTCTCGCGACGAGTCCGAGGAGTGCAACATTCAACCAATCCACGGGTGACAGAGCGGAGCGAGGGGGTTGGTGAGGAAAGCATGGGCGCCAATTGAGAGCCTGCGGTGCAAGTATCTCATCACTAGTTCGACGTACGGGGCACAACACGAGGCAAGGTGAGGAAGGAAACGGGTAGAGAAGGGGCTGGCGCCTGTGATTGAGTTCGCGCGACACAGCTACGAAGGCGAGGCGTATCACAGTGGCGAGGAGGATGGGGAAGAGGATGAGAATAGGGAGCAGGAAAACGGCGATGATGACGACGGCGACAACGTCAGTGGCACGACAGGAGGTTTCATGGCGCATTTTGCGTTCATGGCAAGACAACATATTCTGCCTCGTATCTCCCCAGAGGATGAGGAGCGCAGCATGTCGCTGAACAGGCGAGCCCAGAACGCAGGGTGGAGAGGGCAGATCATTTAAGCGCCCACGTTGAGCCACCGATGCAGAAGAAACATTGGCGTGATGCCAGGACAGGGTAGCGGGCGGCTGGGAGCGAGCACCAACGCACGATAGTGGGGCCCATCTTGGGAAGCGGGCGATGGTTGGTTGGCATTTTTGTGCTGTACCGTATGCGGGCAACCCGTTGCACTGTGGTGTGGGAATCTCCAATGCTGTCCGGAGGATGCCGCCTCGCGACATACAGGAGACGAGAAACCCGGCGGAGGTTCGAGGTTGAACTCGGAAGAAAAAGAGAAAGGTGAGAAATGAAGTGAAAAAAGGGGAAAGCTGTAATAGAGGAAGGCAGAGTGCCGAAGGAGAGACCGAGAGCGAAAATGCAGAGCACTTTATGGCCGTATCACAACTAGACACTGTGGTAGGCGGAAAGAGTGACCAGTACGTCGTACTCCGTACAGGATCATCTTACGTTAATAGAGCCGTTGCACGTCGTACGTCTGTGGTTACGTTGCGAGTTAATAACTCTGTATCGAGGGTGGGCTTTCAGCAGGCACGGCGCTCCCTCTTGTCCGTGTGAGTTGTGATCTCCAAACACAGTCCCGGCAAAGAAAAGGAAGCGAACTAATGGTCCACTTTTATCTACTTAGAAAATGGTAACGAACGACTCCCGGTTCGAGCACGTCCAGCCAGCCAAAATAAATGTCTCTTTCCGCATGATCCAGCATGCCAACGGCGCCAGATTCCACCAGCGGGGATCGTATCGCACATGCCGATGCGCCCTGGGTCACCGTCCCTGCCAAGGGCGGTCGCAGGCGCGGCCGCCATACAATTGACAGGGCCATTAACTTCCACGATCCTTCAGAGCCGCCGGCCGGTGGGCCCGGGAAAGAGCCGGGCCTCGGAGCCGCGTCCGCGGCCGCGGCACCGGACGGTGATACCAGTGTGCCCTTGTATATTGAAGCGGAGCATGCACGTGTCGTCGCTTGGTGGCGGAGCCAGCCGTCCTGTATAAGCCTCCGCGACCTAATCCAGGCACATGCACCAAGTCATGCAGTCATCACCCGTGCCGTATGTCTCGGTGCCGGCTCATTCGGGGGCCCGCTGGATTTTGGCGAGTCCATACGGAGGGCTCATATCCAGACCGAGGCGTTTCTCTCTATTGTCAACGTGTTAAGTGCGTATGCTAGCGGCCTTCGACAGCGTCTTCCCTCTGCACCTTCGGCAGCTTCCCAGCTGCATATATTCGTGGCGTGTCCTTGCAACTAACATTACGAAATTCTGTACCAGGTCAGAACAGCAGTCACCCGATTGAGTGTTTCTTTCAGGAACCGCTGTACACCGGCTCGGACAGGAACTACCTACGGAGTCTGGGCCACTCTGTCGTCGAGACACCGGCAGCATCCCAGATGATTACCCCGACGACTATGGTTTTTACCATTCATCTTCCTACGCGAGAATATTTAGGCTGCCTTGCTGGCGCGGTGCCTGCAATGCTCGTCGGAACCACCTTCGATAGATATGAAGAGTAAGTGCGTGTCCATCTTCAAGTAGGACTAGAAATATAACCTGCCGCTGAATAGTTCATTCGGGTCCTTGTTTTATATTGTTTTATATCCGGCTAACAGACACCTCTTAAAGGATGCCACAGTTCTCGAACGACGAGACGTCTAGTGCCCTTGATAATCTTCGTCACGTTCATCTTACTTTCCATGAGTTTCAGTTTCCACAGGAAAAGCACGATCACTGCTTCTCCGATACTTCCATCTATTGGCGGCCTAGGGGATAGACGCCTGTTATACTAATCTTAATGTACGATTGTTATACCGAATCGCTTATATATACCCGTAACCTCGTCCCCTCTTTGTTGTATACACTCTTATTATATTCGGCCCTCGGTGTCGTAGTCTCTTTTTATAGCTTCTCCCTTCTTATATTCGTATCCTCCGTAAGTATATTATATAAGGGGGTTACGCTACTAGCTAAGATCTTAACTTTATATATGTATTTAAATCCTCAATTAACCCTTAAACTAATAACTGTTAAGTTCCCGTCTCGTTACTTATAGTTTACTTTTCTTCTTTTCCGAATAATCCTTACTTTATATGTTTTTAAAGAAAGAAAATTACATATAACGTGCGCTGGGGGTATATTAAGTAAGGGTAAAACGAGGGCATTCTATAGGGAGTCCGTAAGGTATTAAAGTTATAAAAAAGTATAAAGGTTTAAAGGTATATATAAAATATTATTAATATTAATTCGTATTTATTTTAAGAAAAAAAGTGTAAGTATAACTACTTTTATATAATAACTAATATTCGAGTATTTATATTAAATATTTAACCATATTTATTTTAACTCAAAGCTTTCTAACAGAAACTCTTTAAATCTTATTTATGGTTTTAAAACTCTCTGATAGTGTTTTTTATTATGTTTTTTTAAAAGCTTTTGAAAAACAACGGATAAAGGATAATATAAGAAGATAAAAAAATCTTTAATAAGTATAAAGTAAATGAGAGAACGCGAGTCGAATATCGTGAAAATTCAAGAACTCAGAATTTGGAATAATTGCGGAATGATCGCATTGATTTTTTGTATGTAAAAGTCGCGATAGATTACAAGAATCTCTTTCTCTCTAGCTTCCAGCGGGGGA
>WNYF01000110.1:0-116516 GCA_021396225.1 Sporothrix inflata | reverse complement strand
TTGCCAAATTTTCATTTTTTTCTTTGACCCTTTTTTTGCTCTCCCCGGACGCAAAATCCCTGCCCGTTTTCTGCACGTTTTTTGTGGTTTCTCCTCCGGGTGGGAAACCAACAGACCGGGGACCCCCCCCCCCCCCCCCCGGGCACTAGCGGAGTGTGCTGGCATGTTTGGCATGTCGTTCACAATAAAGGGCCCTGTTCTGTCCCGGGTTTCCCTTGTTCTTTTTTCTTCCTTTTTTTTCTCTGTTTTTTCTTTTCTTTTTTCGCTTTGGTTCCTTTTTATTCACCTCCCATTTGTGTTAATACGAGTTGCCTTCGTCACCGTATTCGCTTTGTGTGCGGTTGGCCGTTGTCGTTCGACCGGCCGCCTTGCTTCTGGGTGCCTCCATCTCGGTGCCTTCATCTTGGGCTGCTTTCACTTCTTCCCCTCCACGTCGCGATCTGCATGCAATCAACGCCGGTCCACCAATGTCATGGGTTTCGCTGCACGTCGCTTAGAGTAGCGCGGGCGACGGATTTGTTTGTGTATTTTTTTTTTGCCCTTTGTTTTTCCTCCCGCAAAATACCATGGTCCAGGGTGAAATCCTATCCAAACCCACAGATTGTGCGCGCTGTTGTTTGTCGCCTCAACAAAGGCACGAGAGCCGGACGCGGCAGTTGAACGGAAGCAATGGGGCCCGAGCGATGAACCAGTGATGGTAGTATGATGGTCCATGCTGGCTGACGGAGGTGAATCGATCGCACGACACTATACGGAGTACTTGTACTTGTCATTCGTTCATGTCCCTTGGCTGTGGCGGTCGTGGCTGGCTCGCGATCCCTGGTGATGGAGGCTGCCGTAACTCAGACACAGCGCTGGTCTGAACAATACGAGGTTTCAAGACATCGTACTCGCCAACTGACACCCAACTGACACACTGGGCTGCCAACAACATGTCACACAAACACGTCCACGTATCGTCCTACGGCCTACGTGTATTATCTTGACCTCCATCCTCCAGGAGTTGTGGTTTGTGGACTTTACCCTGCTCGATTGTCTGGATTGTCCACATACTTTCACAAGCCTGCAAGGGCACAGCCCGAACGACGCATCCATTCTCCATTCAGATCGGCATCGTTCCTCCTCGCTTCGCCTGTCACATTTCCCCTGGCGGACCTTTTCTCCTCCCTTGCGGCCCCTGGCGGGAACGGTGATCGGCGTTGCTGGCCGGTAACGCTGGGAAACGGCAGCGTTCTGTGCGATACGGAAGACGCCGTCCTCCACACAATGCTGGCCTGGGTTGATCTACTTCATTGATGCAGTATCTGGACGTTTCATGGGCCGCTCCGCAGCCTGGCTCACTTCACGGTGGTCACCTGCAGGTCATGAAGTCGCAGCCAGATGATCTTGTCCCACGGGTGCAGGGCATCGATTGGTTGATGCCATCTAGATTTCTCGCCTTCACAATGTTTGTTCATCCTTTCTGTCATATTTGCTCTCGTCACGTACGACGTACGACAGCAATTAAACACGGCTGCGTACGCTCTCCCTTCGTCGTAAGATCGCGTCCAGTCGTACGTCGCAAGCGGGGCTGGTGGGCGGTCGCCAGGAACTGTAAATCCAGAAAAATGACAAGACTCTTGTGTTGACAGCTGAGCAGACTTGAAAGAACTGAAAAGGCCACAAGACCTCCAATGCCTCAAACTGCTTAAGCTGGTGGAGTGGGCAGCCGTTAGCACCAGCGACGGCGCCGCAGCCCAATCTGAAGAAGAACAGCCCACTAGATCGATGAAGGGAAGCGGGAAGGGAAAGAAGCAACCAAAAATGACAGGACGAGAAAATGAGAGAGAAAGAGAGAGGGGGCCACTCGTTTAAATGCGCCGCTTGTGCTGCAGGTGGTCGAAAAGAGGTCAAGTTTGGACTGTTGCAGAAGGGCGATTTCGTGATAGGGGATCGGAAAATAGCGATTTTGGAGGAGAGACCGCGCTAGAAGGAGCGAAAAAGAATGCTAAACGCATTTCGAACTGGGCTCTCTTTGGGGGCCGCTGGTGACTGCTGAGTCGATGTTCCTCTGGTCATGTTCGTGACAACACAGGGCTAGGCCGACAGTGGAAACCGAGGCGATGCCTTGCTGTGACGACGTGAGTGTGTGCGTGCGGAAGGCACTAACGTGCTTCTTTCCTGGCTTCTGTTGCTTCTTCGGATGCGACGACGAACACGGAACCCGTCATTGGAAGGTGCGTTGTGCACGCACCTTCCCTACAATGGGCATCGACGTAGCACGAGGCGCGCGCAGCACACGGAATAGGGGCGCACGTATTCGGACTTGCCTCATTTTCGTGAAATTGACAAGCGGCGTTCTGTCCGTGTGCCACTATTCAATTTTGTGAGCTTGGAAGATTGCCGTTTTGGGCAGCGTCGACCGACTGTGCCTGGGCGTGCCTGCCGTCCGTTTCCCTTGCCCAGCCTGCGCGCCCCAGCAATAGAGCAAGGCAATAAAAGATATCCTATCAACGCGCCCCCACCCTTATTTCACGATGCCTGAAAATGCCCAAAAGAACATGAGAATCAATCATTAGCAGTGTAAGGCACTGCCCTAATTTGCAATGCACAATTGTTACGACCGCATCGGCCCAGGGCTCTTCCAGAGGAGATGAGAGGTAACATCGGCCAGAGCGGTCCGCGGCCTGGACGCTGGAATGAACACTCCATCGCACCTTCTGTCAAATGTAGGTAATAATGTATATCAAATGCAAATGCTGCAAGGCAGGCACGCCCGTCAGCAAGCTTGTGACGACGGCTCTTTCCTTCTGCCACGACAGACAAGAACGCCTGCTCGATACCGATAGCCACATGCCTTCCTGTTACGGCTGTTACGGGCATGTTGAAATTGAAAAACACACGTGATCGACACTGTTCCTGCCTCTTTGCACCGTGACGCAAAATGGCCCTTTTCTGAACCTCACATCCTGCTTGCACTTCTCCATTTTCTCTCTCTCTCACCACACAGCACCAAAATCCCATCCTCGGCCATTCGTCCTCTTCCCTCCAGCAGATTGCAAAAGACCAGGCCTAGCTGGCCCGCGCTAGCGTCATTTCGACAGGGGTCGTTTTTGCTCCACGAACAGGGGGGTGTGGAGGTTGCAGTTGTGGGTCGTCTTTCAGTTTGGCTCCATTGGCTCCATGGCTTCTTTGGCCCCATGCAGCAAATCGTCAGCGAACGCCCAGCAAATCAGCGGACGCTCCGCCCGGTGGGAATGGAGGGAATCGTCCTTCCACACCTTCTTTTTGGCCCTTTTTGGGGCCGTCTTTTTTGCTTTTTCGCCTTTTGGCCCTCCCAGCAAACCAGCACCCCTCTTGTCAAGTCGTGACGCTAATCGGAAAGAAGCAAAAACCCAGCACGAAAAGCAGGCTTCGGGGGGAACGGCAGTGTTTTTTGTTCTCTCACAGCGTCGCCTGCACAGTCGTCTGCACCTCACAGACTGCCGCACGTTTGCTTGCGCTCGCCGGCTAGATCCACTGCTTGTCCGGGGGAGGGACACCCGCTCGTCGACATTGGCGTGCAGCAAGCATTATCTGGCCTGGGGTCTGCCCTCTTTTCCTCTTTTGCGAAATCTCGCCATAATCTTTCTCGCATTCCCTCTTCCCTTCTCTTTGCTTCTTTTCCCACTTTCGCCATCCTCGCCATCCTCGTCATCCTCTCTTCTTCACTCGCCTCATCGCCGGCCCCCTGGAATCGATCTGTCTCGGGACTCTCTGGTGTCTTCTGGTGTCTCTTGTCTCTCTGTCTCGCCCTCCCTTCGTCACTCTTCTCCCTACTGTCAGATCCAGAACAGTGTCTCGTATCCTCCCGACGTTCGACAATACTCCGTACACCGCACACAACACAGACGCGGAGACAAACCTGCACAACTCCCAACAGCGCTGCATTCACCCGCAAACCATTCATATCAGCAGCTGCCTCGACTCCACCACTTGCGCCTGGAACCGGAAAACCAAACACAACTCCTTCCGCGGCAGCGTCTCGGGGAATTTTATATTAATCCCGTATTGGCATCTTTCGTATCTTCTCACCAAAGCCAAGCTCCTGGGAGCAACACCGCAGGATTTCGTTATTCAACACGCTTTACGTCTCGCCTTTCTGTTTTTCCGCCCTCACCTCCCTCTCATATCCTCCTCCTGCGGCCGACCGTCGTCTATGTATCTCGCTTGCTGCCGCATCCTCGCCTGAACAGCCGCCGTCTCTGCAAGCTCGAAACACCGTCCGTTCCCAAGCCGACATTTGGCTTCGCCTCTCGACTGCGGCAGTCCGTCACAGATACAGTGCAGGAGCACATCATATACAACACAGATCCTGATCGCCAGACGCACGACTACTACCGCCTTCTACCGCGCGGCCAAATCTCCCACGCAGCAAATCATCTTGAAACCGAGCTCTGAAAGCTTTCCCGCCTAATTTCCCATTTGCGACTGAACTGCGCCGCCTTCAACTGTCACGAAAACACCAATGTACATGGCTTCGCTCATGCGCCGATAAAGCTGTGTTCCTTCCCCTTCTCTTACAACGCCCACACTTTGCTGGGAAGGGGGCCTGGGGTTTGATTGTATTGCTGCGCAGCCTTCTACTCTGCGTTGCAGCAAGGCTGTTTGGTTCTGCTTCTACTCCGTTGCCGCCATGCCTCGGTTCAGTTTTCCGGTCCCTGGCCGGCGGAATAAGCAGGAGCCTGCCGCCGTTTCGGCGCCGCCCCTCAACAAGGCCCAAAAGCTCTTGGGCGCGTCGCACATCAACGTCGACTCGACCATCTCATTACCACCGACCGATGCGTCCAGGCACTGGGACGCCGCCTCCAACGCCAACTCCAACATCAGCATCAACATCTCCGAGAGCGCCCTGGGCTACGACGAAATCAGTCACGATGGTGGCCTGTCGAGTCTGACCGAGGACACGGTGGTCGACAGCCCTCGCGGCGGCCGGGCGGCCGGTTTCGACGAGGAGTCGGGCGTCCTGCCGCGGGCGTTTGCCGACGGCGACATCCACACTGACTATTACGGCCACGACGGCCGCTCCATCACAGACGCATCGAGTCTGCGGCGCAAACAGTCCGACTCCACCATCATTTCGTACTACGACAAATCCAAAGTGCCATTGGGCATCTCCCAGCAAACATCCAACTCGGCCATGGCCAAGGGCCTGCCCACAAAAGCCAGCTCCCTGCTCGACATTGACGGCAGCATCTCGCAGGCGTCAAGACGGAAGAAGAAGCCGGCCAAGCTCGACCTCTCCAGGATGTTTACCAACCGCAAGTCGTCCAGCACAATGACCCTGAACGCAGAGCGGGGGCTGGTCCTCGGGCCCGATATGGTCACGCGCTCCCCGTCCTTCATGTCGTCCGTCTCCCCGCTCGACTACCTCAACCGGCCGCACAGCAGCCACCGCAGCGAGCGCAAGCTGCGCCCGACGACGCGGGGCTCGATGCGCGAGGAGCTGTCGGGCTCCATGAGCCCTAGGCAAAAGGTGTTGCGGAAAAAGTCCCTCCCCAACCCACGGCTAGCGGCTCCTGCTCCTGCTCCTGCTCCTGCTACTCCTTCTGCTGCGGCTACGCAAGAGGCTGCGGGCCTGCAGAACCTGTACGCGCACTACGAACAGATGACCTTTCGCGACGTGTTTGCCGAACAGGACGAGTCGTCGTCCGATGCGCCCGCCACCGAAAGCGAAGACGAGGCCGCCGCGCCCATGTCGCCCAAGACTGTGCCGCAAATCTACCAAGAAAAGATGGAGGAAGAGGCCCGCGCCGCCGGCAACTACCTCCCAGAGGTGACCCGGGAGGTACCCCTATACAAGGACATCTCGGCCTACCTCGGAGGCTACGGCGCCAATGTGGATGTCGCCGCGCGCGGCAACGACCCACTCGACCTCCCAACCCTAAACACGCCGTTGGACGACTGCTCCGACAGCATCTCCAGCCGACACACCCGGACCTCCAAGGCGTCGAAGCGCACCGCGCAGAGTTTGCTCGAGATCGACCTGCAGCAAACAAGCGTCCTGTCGCTGTCGTCTGACTCGGAAGACGATTTTGTGGACGCCCGCCCCAAGACGTCGTCCACCTCGGCCCTGCCGTCCCCGCGGTCGCAACGTGACACCGCCCAGAGCCAAGAGGGCCACCGCCCAACCACGTCCCGGAGCCTGTCGTCTGGCAAGAAAAAGGACCGTTCGAGCGGCCGCTCCGACAACACGGTGCACTTCTTGCCCGTACCCAGTCCCAACGAGGGCCCGTCGTCGGGCGTCATTCTGCCCGCGACGGCCTACTCGCGCACCAGCTCGGCGTCTGCGTCCACCAACAGCACCACAAAACCGTCCATACGCGACGTCCGGTCGCCGTCCCGCGAATCGCGCGCGTCGGTGGCCTCGACACGCACGGCCAACTCTGTGGGCCCCGCCAACTACACCGTCCACGAGGCACGCGCCATTACCCTGATTCCTGCCCAGGGCGCCTCCTACAGTTCCGACATGGTGCGCAGCCACACCTCGTCGTCCGACCAATTGACCCCGCCACTGTCGCCTTCCAGCATGGACTTTATGATGCGGTCCAACCACACGTCGGTGTGCGACGGCGACCAGGGTTCCGTCCGTTCGCCGGGCGGCAGCTTTTCGGCCGAGTCCAGCCGCAGCCCGACGACGGCGCAGGGCCGGTTCATGGCCGTCACGCGCCAGGAGGAGCTGCTGCTCGCGGCCCTCCGCAAGAAACGCCTTCGCATGCGCGAGTCGATCATTGCCGAGTTCGAGGAGGAGCAGGAGAAGGAAAAGACCCAGGGGCAAGGGCCGGGGCAGGGGCAGGAGCCGGCCAAGCCCATGCACGAGATCCGCCGGAGCAGCATCGACGCCGTCCTCGAGCTGCACGCGCCCCAGCCACGGTCGATGAGCGCCACGTCGGTCAGCTTCAACGATTTCCCCATGCACTTTGAGGACACCGCCTTCCCCATGCCCCCCTCAGCCGGCATCCGCAGTTCGCTGCGGTCGAGCTCCGCCTTGTCCATGTCCATGCCTCTGTCGCCGCGATCGAAGCCCCCGACGGCCCAGCTGCCGCCGACCCCGACGGCCAAATCGACGCCCAACGCCGACCTGGACCGCGTGCTAATGAACCTGAACAACTCGACCGTGGCGTCGGCCAAGGCGTCAAACAGCAGCGGCAGTGGTAGCGGCAGCGGTACCGGCACGGCCAGTGGCAGCGGCGGCAGCAACAGCACACCCGCAAGCGACCGCTCCGAGGACATTTTCGGCGGTTCCAGTGCCAGTGCCAATGGCCGTGGTGCCGAGTCGAGCCCGCGCCTCAGCGACTGCCTCGACTTTGACGACGTAGACGAGGACGAGGACGGCGCCGCCAGCGAGAGCGTCGAGAGCTACGACTCGTTCAACTTCGAGACGCCCGCCGACCAGTCGCCCATCGACTTGCCCGTAGAGGCGACCGCGTCCTCGCAGCGCCAGCAGCAGCCCGCCCGTGGGCAGCAGCAGCAATACCTCGGCGTGGCCAAGACGACGCCCGGCCCGTCTCTGCCGACCGTGCACGACGACTTTGAAGAGTTTAGCGAGTACGACGACGTGGACGAGGTGGACGTGGACGACATGGACGACGACTTCTCGGTGCACAACGTCGACGCGTCGGCAGACCTGCCGTTTGACCACTTTGGCGCGAACGGCAATCACCCCAATAACAACCACAACAGCGGCTACTACGGCCACGCCGACGACGACGAGCAGGGCATCCCGCGCCCCGACTCACCTCTCGAATCGCCGCTGCCGTTCCCGCACAAGCGGGCGGTGCGCATCAGCGCGGTCGGCGGCGGCACCCGCATCGGTATGGAGGCCGGCTGGTGGGGGCACAACGGTTGAGGCGTGTGTCAACGACTGTCTTCCGTCCGCCTTCTTTTCCCTTTCCGTAATTTCATTGCTTACTCTCTCCCTTCTTCCCCTTTTCCTTTGTCTACATGTAAAGAGCATTTACACAAGAGGAGCGAAGCACACTCTGTTTTAATGGCTAGCGATGATTTTTTCTTCTTTGTCTTTTTGGATTCTAGATTTTTTTTGGATCTACTACTTTTCTTTTGTCTTTTTCATTTTCTCATCTTCTTCAGGTCAACTGGTTGGCTAAAAGACGTCTTATTTTTTATAACTGTAGTTTTAATATACCACTTTACACTTTTGGATGCAATTGCCATTTTGCCCAACCTTTTTTTTTGTTAGTGTCTTCTGCTGCAACGACCTGCCGAATGTGGCAATATCACCGCCAAATGGTGAGCTTTTTGGCGGGATGTCGATCGGCCACCAAAAAATCCAAGAGAGCCTATGGCGGCCCGAATTGCGTTTCAGCGGGCAGCCGCACCCCAAGATTACGAGAGCAGATGCGGTGCATGGTGGCTGGTTTGTCAACCTCCACCAAACTTTTGAAACGCTCGCACTTGCATTTGACAGCGCACGCGAGCAGACATACACGCACAAGCACAGACAATGGTAAGGCACCTCTCGTCTTTATGGAGCCACTTGTACATTTAATATCAAGCTAACTGCTCAGGCTTCATCACCGCCCGCGCGCACGGAGCTCGTGTTCCATCACGACGCCAAGCGCTACACGCTGCCGACGACTGTGATCACCGTGCTGCCGTTTGCGTCGCTGGCGTCGGCCAACAAGGCGCTCTTCAAGCAGGGCCAAGAGCAGGAGGCCGTTGAAGGTGCGGCTGTGTACTATGCCGTCGTGACAGAGGCCACCATCTTCCACCCGCAGGGCGGCGGGCAGCCGTCGGACGTGGGGACGATCACGGCGGGGGAGGGCGCCGATGCCTCGACCTTTAATGCCTTGTCGGCGCGCATGGACGCCGTACACGCCGGGCAGGTGCTGCACTTTGGCCAATTCACCTCGGGATCGCCAGAAGGCTTCACAGCCGGCACCTCTGTCACCCAAGCTATTGACGTCGACAAGCGCATTCTTTACTCTCGCCTCCACACGGCCGGCCACGTCCTTGGCGCCGCCGTCCGCCACCTCGTCGAGAACGAGGTCGAGGGCTTCGACGAACTCAAGGCGTCCCATTTCCCCGACGCGGCGTCGTGCGAGTTCCGCGGCAAAATCGAGGGCCACTGGAAGGACCCCATCCAGGCGCGCGTCGTCGAGTACATTGCCAAAGCGATGCCCGTCGAGATCGACTGGTGGGACGCGGCCGATTTCCGCAAACACGGCCTGGAGCGGCTGATCCCGCAGCCGGCGGCGCCGTCGTCGACGACAGCGGCCGAGCCGACAGAGAAGTGGCGGATCGTACGGATCGTGGGCGCCGAAGTCTACCCGTGCGGCGGGACGCACGTGGACACGACGGACCTGTGCGGCGAGACGCGGGTGACCAAGATCTCGCGGTCCAAGGGTATTTCGCGGGTGTCGTACGCACTGGCAGACACCGTGAAGGCATAACATAAAGGGGTATGCAGCGACAATAGATCGTAGACGATACAGCGATTAGACACGGCGTTGATACGAATGAACGTTTTTTATTTGAAGACCCGCGGTCCTGCGGCCTGCTAACACGAAAGCACGAGAGTGGAAAATGACCAACGCCAAAAGAGATCAAAAACGAAAGCCGGGACCCCCAGTTCGGCTACACCTTCACACACTCCACCACCGCCGCGTCGGTGCCCTCGTTACGGTGCACGCCCACAATCTTGAGCGCGGCCTGCGCCGTGATCGCCTCAACGTTGCGCAGCGTCCGCTCCTTGCCGCCCAGGCACGCCATGAACAGGTCCGACGACGCTGTTTGCGGGGAGGGCGGGTCGTCCATGACGTGGTCGACAATCAGCAGCTTACTGTCGGCGGCCATGGCGGCGGCCAGGTGGCGCAGGATGCCGACGCTCTCGTCGTCCGAGTAGTCGTGCAGGCAGCGGCGGATGTAGTAGACGCGGGCGCCGGCCACGGGCTGGGACTTGTGAAAGTCGGTGGCAACCTGTTGGACCGACTTGAGGAGGGGGTCGTCCTCGGCGGCGGCGAGCGCTAGCACCTCGGGCAGGTCTTCGAGGACGCAGCGGTGGTCGAGCGGGAAGCCGGGGACCTGGGCGGCAATGGACTTGAGGGCGTGGCCCTTGCTGCCGCCGACGTCGACAAACGCCACGCGGTCGGGGTCCTCCTTGATGGCTTCCACCAGCCAATCCAGCTTGTACGACCCAAGGTGGGGATAGGTCGCCTCAAACGAGGTCATGACAAAGGTAAAGTGGCCCATGAGCTCCGGGTCGTGCTTGAACATGCCCCAGACGGGCTCGTTGGGGTGGCCGCGGGCGCACGCGACGATGGTGTTGAGGCGGTCGTGCGGCGTCTTGCGGCCGTGGTCGTCAAAGTACTGCGGCATGTGCACAAAGACCTGGAGGAAGGCGTCGAAGCTGGGGCGCGTTAGCACTGGGTTCATATCTTGCAAGAGAGCGGGGGCTTGCGTACCCAAACACGGTCATGGCGGTCATGGCCGGGGTGTTGAGCATCAGCGACTTGGGCGTGTGGGCGACAGAGTCGCCGCCAACTTGTGCGAGAATGCCGTCACCGATGAGGACCCAGCCAAGTCGGGCTGAAAATTAGCATGGCACACAGAACTTAGAAACGAGGACATGTGAGTGGCACATACTGACGATCTCCTCGTCGGCGTCCACCTTGGCGGCCAGCTCCGCATACGTGATGGTGCCCGTCGCCGGGACGGCGTCAAAGACCTTCCACTTGACAAAGATCCGCAGGGCCACGAGGCGCGAGAAAAACACCATCTGGTCGAGGAAGGCGTCCTGCGGGTTCTGCACAGCCTCGATGGCGCCCTTGAGTGCGCCGACCACCTCAGCCTTGCGGGTGACGTTGGCCAGGAGGGAGTCGGTCGATCCGTCCCGCAGGCTCTTGGAAGCCTCGGCCAGTGTTTTCGAGAGGCTGTCCAGCGTGTCGGCCAGAGCAGCCGGGGAGGGGCCGGGAGGAGACATCGTGATGGGTGGAGGGTGCTGAATTGAACTGGGTAAAAAACAAAGTAATAAATTTGTTGAAATATGCTTGAAGTTCCAGATGAATGACTGAACTGTGAGGTGAAGATGAGATAAAGTAAAGAAAAAAGAAGAGACACATGCGGCTTCATATATTGCCGTCCAGCACGTCGCCGCCGTCCCCAGATGCCCTTCGTTGAGTACTGTCGTTGGTCGTGTACAAAAATAGGCCAATCACATTACACTATTAACTCCGCGCGGCCAACGTACACCGACGGAACTCCGCATCTCCATCCCCCGTCCCTGCGCCGCTTGCTACGCCCACCACTCACACCGGTAGTCTGTCGTTGTACGGCACAGGTGCTGCCTGGAAAGGTTATATCGAGAAAGTCCGAGAATCCTTCAACGAGAAAGCCGACTTTCAACCGGCTGCTGTCTTCCCGTGCCGTCTTGGCGTCG
Source organism: Sporothrix inflata (assembly GCA_021396225.1). Classification (NCBI taxonomy): domain Eukaryota; kingdom Fungi; phylum Ascomycota; class Sordariomycetes; order Ophiostomatales; family Ophiostomataceae; genus Sporothrix; species Sporothrix inflata. Next base: position 105,100 of record WNYF01000110.1, on the reverse strand, counting down.
TCTTGGTGCCGCCTTCTGGTGTTATTCTGGGTCAAAATCGGTCATAAAACCAGGAGACGTCCGACTTTCACAAAACACGGACTTACCTTTCAGTTTCATTTATTTTTTATTTTTCAAAACTGCTGCCTAGTTTCTGGCCTTTTGTCGGATGCATTGAAGTCGGTCTTATTGCTTGCATCGTGGACAGGCTGCGGCGGGCAGTACTGGCGGAAGCCGTCTGAAACCGAGCTCATGGCGTATTCCACGTCGGTCGTGTTGTTTTGATGGACAGATCGAGCATTTCCCTGTCGCTGACTCTCTTCGTAGGCCGGGGGGTCGTCGGGGAGGGCAGGCAGGTCTGGCAGCTGGACGCGCGACCCGCTGGCCGCTTTGGCAAAGGCCACGGTCTCGTCGCTGTGGCTCAGTCGATGGGTGCGTATCTCTTTGGCGAGGACTTCCCGATCGTGGTTTTGCTGCAGCTGTTGTCGACGTCTATGGCGCGTGAACAGCCAGACGAGCAGGGCCACAAGGAGAAAGAAGGCCAGGACTGAACCGACAGCAATGCCTGCAATGGCTGACGAACTGAGGCCGGACGTGTTGGGGCCGTAGCCACCGCTTCCGTTTCCGCTGCCGGCACCGTAGCCGCTGCCGAAAGTGTCGCTGCTGCTGCTGCCACCGCTGGAACTGGTGTCACCGCCGCTGCTGCTGCCAGTACCACTGCTCCCACTGCTTCCACTACCATCGCTGCTCGTACTCCCACTCCCGCTCCCACTCCCGCTTCCACTTCCCGTGCCGGTGTTGGTCCCGCTGTTGCCGCCGTTGTCGCTTCCTCCACTTCCTGGGAAACCATTCGAGCCGCTCGAGAATGGGTTGCTGCTGCTGACGCCGACTTGGCGTCGGTCGAGTGCGGGAAGCATGGCGTCGTGTCGTCGCAAGCTCGTCAACAAGTGTCCAGACATGGTAGTGGTGCTTTTTCGGTGTCTCTTTTTGTCCTCTTCAACATATATTTCTCTCCTTTGTTTTTTTTTTAGAGAAGAAAGGATTAACAAATAAGATAGAATAAATCTCTTTTTCTTTAATTTTCACCTTTTCATCTTTGCCATATCCCATCATCCGCCTTTTCTTCCCCAGACTCTCGATTCTACAATCTCTGCCAACCAGACGACATGGGCCTATTTAACAACGCCCAGCAACGATACACAAGCGGTCAGCCCGCAGTGTAGCGAGGCAAAACCAGCTCCCAGTGGCCACAAAACTCTGCAACTCTGCAGACAACACACTGCAGACAGCGGTACACAAGAGGCTGAGCCTGCAGCATCGTGTCACCTCAGACGTCCAGCATCCGCACTGGCAACGAGAAAACAAGACACACGACAGACAACACGAAACACGACGGCCTCGGGTCATCCTCGTCGTCTCCTCCTACAAGATGTCCTACAAGCGGTTGTGCAACACGCTCTCCAGTGGCTCCACGCCTCGCCGAGCCAGTCGCTGTGCGTCTGACAAGGCCCATTGCACATCACTCCACCACATGCACGCCTCGGCCGCCTTGGTTCGCTGAAGAGCTGGTGAGTTGGAGAGCCTTGGCACTCGACTGAAGGACGACTGTCGGGCTGCCCCAATCTCGGGCCCGGGGGGTGGCAGATAGAAGAGCGAGAAGGTGTCTGAGTTGTCGCGTGCTTGGGGCATGCACAGCCGAGCGAGAAGAGGAGATGTCAGTCTTCCTCCCCGAGATCTCTCTCTGTGCTCTCTCCTGACTTTGTTGTCTTGCCCGTTGCCTTGACCATGGAGTTCACGAAGCGTGCCGTGTAAACAGTCTCGACAGTGTACAGTGTAAATAACGCGAAATTGCACTAGCCACACTGAGCCACAGGTACCCCGCCGTGTGCCTTCTGTGCCTGGTGGGGGTATTTGGGTATTATGGGTCCATGGCCGTTGGTTGGTCAGGTACACTTTCTTATCTTATCGGCACCCTTAATTTCGATTTTTTTTTTCAGGCTCCTCTCAACTGGACACCAAATTTCCCGTCGCCTCTCTGTCTTTTTTTTTTCTGCACGGCAGAATTTCTTCAACCCAATTTTTTTTTCCTCCTGGGACCACCCAACCCACCCACGGTCGCCGCCGTTGCCCTGCTGCGACCTATTTTTCTTCTCTCCCCTCTCTTGCCCTCCTTTGCTCTTCTTCTTGCTCTTCTTCTTGCTCTCCTTTTTTCTTTTTTTTCTTTCCTCTTTTTGTTTCTTTCTGTTCATCAACTTGTGTCTCGTCCCCCCCAACAGCCACAATGGACAGCCAGAAGCTTGCCAGTCTGCTCCAGGAGAGCCAGATCCGTATGTGTCCCTTCTCTCTTTCAGTCCTCTCTCTCCTTCTATTGACACCCAACTGACCTCCTCAGCCGACACCACACGAATCAAGGCCATCACGGCCGAGCTCCAAAAGAACTACTATGCGCACCCCGAGTCGCTGCTCGCCCTCATCGAGATCGTCTGCACCCACAGCGATGTGACCGTCCGCCAGCAGGCCGCCGTCCAGGCCGCCCGCCTCGTGCCGCGCCACTGGAAGGCCCCCACTGCCGACCAGAAGACCGCCGTCCGCAAGCACCTGCTCGAGGCCACCCTCGCCGAGCAGAATGCCAAGTGCCGCCACTCGGACGCCCACTTGGTTGCTGCCATCGCCACCTTTGACTTTGACGACGGCGAGTGGCCCGAGCTGTTGCCCGCCCTCTTCACCCTGGCCACCAGCAATGAGCCCGCCCAGCGCGAGATCGGCTCTTACATCATATACTCCACCATCGAGGCCAACCCCGTCATCTACAAGGACCACGTCAAGAAGCTGCTCGGCCTGTTTGGTCAGCTCATCAAGGACCCTGCTAGCGCTGACGTCCAGGTCAACACCGTGCTGTCGGTGGGCGCCCTGCTCGTGCTGATCGAGGCCGACGAGGACGAGGATGAGGATGCCGTGGCTGCCGTGCGCGACCTCGTGCCCCAGATGGGCCTCGTGCTCAAGAACGCCGTCGACGCCAGCGACGACGACAAGATCCAGTCCGTGTTCGACGTGCTGCAGCAGTTCCTGGTCTTCAGCCCCGCCTTTGTTGGTGTCCACCTCAAGAGCCTTGTCCAGTTCATGATCGAGCTGTCCGCCAACAAGGACGCCGACGACGATGTCCGCGTCCAGGCCATGTCCTACCTGACCCAAACCGTCCACTACCGCCGCCTCAAGATCCAGGCCATGCGCGACATGGCCGCCCACCTGGTCATCAAGAGCATGGAGATCCTGACCGAGATCGGTGACGACGAGTCCATTGACGAGGAGACCCCCGGCCACCTGGCCCTGAGCCTGCTCGACGCCCTCGCCAGCTCGCTGCCGCCCCGCCAGGTCCTTGTGCCTCTCCTGGACGAGTTCCCCAAGTACGCCTCGTCTGCCGACCCGGCCCTGCGCAAGGCCGGCATCCTGGCCCTCGGCAACTGCGCCGAGGGCGCCCCCGACTTTGTCAACACCCAGCTCAAGACCATCCTGCCCATCGTCATCCAGCTGCTCAACGACCCCGACGAGACCGTGCGCCACGCCTCGCTCGTTGGCCTGACCGGCCTCGCCGAGGAGATGCCCGAGTCCATTGCCGTCGAGCACGAGGCCATCATGACCGCCCTGCTCAAGAACCTGCAGGCCTCCATGGTCGCGTCGTCCGACCCGGACGCCACCAAGAAGAACAGCCAGGTCATCCGCGCCGTCTGCACCGCCTTTGACTCCATCTCCAACGGCCTCAAGGGCGAGACCATGAAGCAGTACGCCCTGCAGATGATCGAGCCCATTGGCCAGCTGTTCGACCACCCGGACCTGCGCGTCAAGATCGCCGCTGCCAGCGCCCTCGGCGCCATTGCCGAGCCGCTCGAGCAGGACTTTGCCCCCTACTTTGAGAAGAGCATGCACGCCCTCGGCAGCTACGTCACCATCACGGGCGAGGAGCTCGAGCTGCAGCTGCGCAGCGCCGTCCTCGACTCCATTGGCCGCATCGCCATCGCCGTCGGCTCCAAGCTGTTCCAGCCGTATGTTGTCGACCTCATGAAGGCCAGCGAGGAGGGTCTGACCCTCGAGGACGACCGCCTCAAGGAGAGCAGTTTTATCTTTTGGGCCTCGCTCGCCAAGGTCTACGGCCGCGAGTTCAAGCCGTTCCTGCCCGGCGTCCTCAAGGCGCTGCTGGACGCCCTCGACAGCGAGAACGATGACACCGTCATCAACCTGACCGACGAGGAGAAGGCCATCATTGCCGCGGGCGGTGTCTCGGGCAACGTGCTGGTCGGCGGCAAGAAGGTCAAGATTGAGGACTTGAATGCCGAGGACTTTGACGAGTCGGACCTGATGGGCGACGACAGCGACGACGACGACGATGATGACGATGATGACTGGGCCGGCATCGACAGCGAGGCCGAGGAGAAGGAGGTCGCCATCGAGGTGCTGGGCGACATCATTTCCAACGCTTGCGGCGAGGAGGAGATGGCCGAGTTCTTGGAGAAGGCCGTCAGCGCCGCCGTCGACCTGACCGAGCACCACTACGGCGGCGTGCGCAAGGCCGCCGTCGGCATGCTTTGGCGGTCGTACGCGCGCGTGTGGCAGCTGACCGAGGAGTCGACCGGCACCAAATGGCAGCCGGGCTTCCCGCCCAAGGCGGCGCCGACGCCCCTGCTGACCAAGCTGGCCGAGATGGTCGTGCGCCCGACGCTCGACCTGTGGACCGACGAGGCTGAGCGGTACGTCCTACACCCTCCTACTTTCAATTTCCCCCTTCCCTGCAGTGCCCCCCAGCGCATCACATGATGATTACCTTGCGTTATACCCAGCTCACTCAGACGCATATTTATATGCGAATGCTGCGAACACGTTTAATCTACCTGTCTGATCGATGCTGCTGTTTTCTTTTTTTACTCGCTGTCTTTTATTTTGAGTACAGCCAGGAACCCCCGCTAACAGCTTAGTGATGTCGTTACGGACGTCAACCGCAACGTCGCCGCCACCCTCGAGACCTGCGGCCCCGCCATCCTGGCCCAGGAGAACGCCGTCCAGGAGATCGTCTCGGTCCTTGGCCAGATCATCACCCGCTCGCACCCCTGCCAGCAGGACGTCGGCGACGAGGAGGACGCCCAGACCGCCGAGGAGAGCTCCGAGTACGACTGGCTCGTGGTCGAGACTGCTCTGGATGTGGTTATGGCCCTGGCCACCGCAATTGGCCCCGCGTTCGGCGAGCTGTGGAAGATCTTTGAGAAGCCCATCACCAAGATCGCCAGCTCCAACGAGTCCTACGAGCGCTCGTCCGCCATTGGCACCATTGCCAGCTGCGCCGGCAGCATGGGCGCCACCGTCACCCCCTACACCACACCCCTGCTCAAGCTCATCGTGCACCGCCTCAGCGATGAGGACCTGGAGACCAAGAGCAACGCCGCCTTTGCCGCCGGTCAGATTGTGACGAGCTCGACCGACAGCAAGACCTACCTGGCCGCCTACCCCACGATCCTCGAGAAGCTCGAGCGCCTGCTGGCCATGGACGACACCGGTCACCGCATGTACGACAACGCCGCCGGCGCGCTGTGCCGCCTGATCACAGCGCACCCGGACCACGTGTCCATCCCCGACTACCTGCCGGCTGTCGTCGCGCGCCTGCCGCTCACGGAGGACTACGAGGAGAACAAGAACATCTACACGTGCCTGTACCACCTCTACGAGCACAGCGAGCCCACCGTGCAGCAGCTGACGCCGCAGCTCGTGCCCGTGTTCCAGCAGGTGCTCGGCGCGCCCGAGGACCAGCTGGACGACGAGACGCGCGCCCTTGTGCAGCAGATTGTGGCCAAATTGAACTAGGAGGCTGCGGAAGAGGACGAAAAAAAGAAAGAAGAAAACCCACAATGACGACGTAATGAAGAAGGAACCCAGGGTAAAGAAAAGTTTTTTTTTCCTATTTGATTTTTATTTCGTTTCTCATTTCTTTCTCATGAACATACAAAAGAGGAGGACCCTGCAGCAACCGGAGCAGCACAGTCTCTTTTTATTTTGACGACGTTATGCTAGGATGGTTCTATGATCTACAAGGTGACTCTTGCCGTGTCATCCTTTTACTGTCCCCCAATTTCACTTTCCCTTTGTTTTTGTTTCTTTGTTTATATACCAGTTATGATTTTTAGACCACCCCCGTCACATGCACAACACCATACCTTTTGCAACGCGTCGCTCACATCACAACAAAGCACCATAGCACAGCCAAATATCAAAAATTAAAATTAAATCCAATATCCAATATCGAGCCCTTTATGTTACTCTGACTTGCATACAAGACGCTCCTTCAGTGCGCATAAATGTTCCCAAATTTGCGTGCCTTCCATGTTGAGCATTTCCGTAATAATATTGATTGCTCTTTCCATGTTTACAACGGCGAACATATCCTACACAGAAGGAGCTACCGCCGTGCTACCTCTTTTTCTTCGCTGCATTGCCCCTTTTCCGCCTCACTTATTGTCACCACCTTCGTCGACAAAGTTATACCTCATCCAGCACTATCAGTCACGTCATGTAAGTCACTAAGTAAACAAGTGTAGTTTCAAAGTATGTCAATTTCTAATACTATGCATCACCAATTCAAACTCATTAGCGCATACGGTCCGTCGTGTCATGATATCTCGAAAACACACGCAAGCATCACGAAGAAAAGGAAAGAAACACGAAGAAAACAAAACGCTACACAACATAATCAACCGTGAAAGTTCTCCAACCCCTACTCGGCATACTCGTCCTCGTCCGTGTCATAGCCGCCATAGTCCGGGTCGCCGCCCTCGTACCAGCCGCCGTGCTCGCGGCTCATGTGGTCGTAGATGGCGTCCTGGTCGACCAGCGCGCCGCAGAAGAAGCACCAGTGCGCGCTGCAACCTGGAACCGTGCATGAGATGTGGTCGCAGCCGCCCATCTTTTCGGTCATGGTGCCGCATCCCGGGCACGGCTTGTGGCGCTGGGCGACGCCGTCCTTGCAGTTGGCACCGCGCGCGGCGGCCTTGGCCTCGCAGTCGGCACACCGCCACCCGGTCACCTCGGGCGGTGCACCCCGTGCGCACACGCGCTCGGCAAACTCCTGGGCGAGGCCGCAATCGTTGCACCAGGCATAGATCCAGGTACCGGCCTGCTCGACGGCGGCGCGCAGGTTGCCGAGGACGTTGAGCCCCAGGTGGGCCACGACGGAGGGCGCCGGCTGGCGGCGGCAAAAGGGGCAGTGCAGCGCGGCGACGTTCAAAATCTTGCCGCGGCCGTTGAGGCCGTACCACTCGCCATGGCAGCCGTCGCAGATGCGCTGACCACAGCCGCGCCGACCGCAGGCGGACCGCAGGGTGCGCTTGCTGAACGTGGAGAAGCACAAGCTACACGCCTCGGCCTCGGCACGGCGGGAGCGGATCCAGCCGCGCAGCTCGGTCACGACGGCGTCGACATTGCGGACGGCCTTGCCCTTGAGGGTGAAGGAAACCGCCTCGCCCGTGTCGGGAAGGACCTCGACGGCGGCGGCAAAGCCGTCGACACCAGCGGTCGAGATGGTGTAAAACAGACTGCGCCCATTGAAGGGTTGGGCGATCTTGCCGCCGTCGTTGCGCAGCAGCCACTCGCGGTTGTTTTCGGAGATTAGCTGGCTCGCCGTGGTGGGCACGTCCACCACGGTGGCAACGCCCGCCGTGCACGCCGGGCATTCGTACGCCGCAGCATCGAACCCGGCCGGGCGGTATGCGGTGGGCCAGATGATGCGGCTCAGGCAGGTGTGGCACTCGACATAGGGCGCGGTGGTGACGGCGTGCTTGTCGTCGGACTGGGTGTTGGCCACGCGGCAGTAGTGGCACTTGGGGCGCACGCGCAGTTTCTCCGGGTTGTAGACGACGTACTGGCTGCGGCAGGCGCGCACGCTGCACTCGACCCACCACAGCGGCGTGGCGGCCGTGTCAGACTCGGAAACATGGGCAGCGACGTAGGCGTCGTGAATGGCCGGGGTCTCGCAGCTGCAGGAGCCCTTGTCGCACATGCCGCACACGCCCTTGGCGGACATGATGGTGACGGAGCGCGGGAAGTGGCAGACGCGGCACGTCACAGTAGGGCCCATGGCGACCTTGGTCTTATCGGGCTGCCAACCGACGCGGGCCGTCAAAGTGGTGCCGAGGTTGATCTCGGCGAGCTTGTAGTCGACGAGGGCCTTGAAGAGCGCGCGGTCGCCGTCGCTGAGGATGGCGGTGGGCGAGGGAGCAGGAGAAGGATCGGTCGTGCCCGCGAGCACGCGCGCGGCATAGTCCTGGTCGGCCGACAGCAGCAGGTTCAAACAGTTGGTGTTCCAGGTCTCGGGGATGTCGAGCGTGTTCCAGTGGGGCGCGTAGGCCAGCAGCTCGCGGTCGGCGGCGTCGCGCAGCGGGGCCAAGCCCATGCGCAGGGACAGCGCGGCCAACAGAGCGGCCGGGCGCGGGCCCAGCATGGTGCCGGGGACAATGGTGTGAAGCAGGACCTTCCAGAACTTGCGCTTGTGCTCGGGGCGGGCAAGGGCGAGCGGGATGCGCGCGACAAAGCCGGGCTCGCCGGGAAGGGCCGTCTTGCTGGCAATGTGGGCGGGCAGGTCGGCCTCGGTGACGACATAGGTCAGGCGGGCCAGCACGCGGCCGAGGCGGCGCAGGATCTTGGCGTCGCACGAGCGGCCGATCTCGAGCAGGTCGGCGCGGGTGAGGCCGGCGGGGGTGTCGTCGTTGTCGTTGTCCTCGCCACCAACGGCAGTCGCAGTCAGCTTGGCAAAATCGAGGGTCGGGTCGAGCAGCACGCAAGGGAACTGCTCGGCGGGCGGCACGGCGGCCACGAGCTCGAGGATCTCGGCCTCGTAGTCGTACGACTCCTCGAGCCACAGCTTGAGGCGGGCCTTCTTGTCGGCGTCGGTGATGGCCTCGACCTGCTGGCTGAAAAGGGCAATCAGGTGGTCGCGGGCCTCGTTGAGACGGTCGCCGCACACGGTGCGCCACAGGCTGCCAAAGACGGGGTTGACGGTGACGGCGGCCACGTCGGTCTTGATAATGTCCTGCAGGTTGGTGAGGACGAGGGCACGGTAGGCCTCGTCAACGCGGTAGCGCTGCGAGAAGTCGGCCATGGCGGGCTTGCGCGCGGTGACAAACTGCTTGAACCCGGCGAGGGCGACGTCGACCGTTTCAAAGTTGTCTCTGACCAGCTTTGTCACCGTCGGGATGTCCTTGCGCACCCAGTAGGTCTCGGCCTTCTCGTCGGCCTCGCTGGACAGCTTGCCGATGTTGGCGACATTGCGGTAGCGGCAGTACTTGGCAATGTGGCTGGTTGTGGTGGTGCCCTTGGTGTTGCTGGACCCGGTCTCCTTCTTCTCGACGCCCATCCAGGTCAGCAGGATGCCCAGCGTAACCTGCGAGATGATGGCGGCACCGCAGCTGTTGGGGATCTCGAAGCACGCGCCGCCGGTCCGTGCCGACAAATACGTAAAGGGCGCCAGCGTGTCGGTCATGTGGCTCTGGACGATGCTGAAGACACGCGCCTGCTTGTGGCCGGTGCGCAGCGTGTTGGTCAGCGAGACCCAGTCGGCAAACGCGGGCGCCTCGGGCCCGTACAGCGACGCATTCGTCTTGCTGGTGAGGGCGGCGATCTCGCGCGTGCGGTTGACGCCGGCGGTCGCGGCCGTGTGCGGAGGCGCATCCGTGAAGAACACGACAACCGTCCCGACGTCGTCGCGCATGTTGGCGTACATGCGCGCCAGGCCCGTCTTGGCGGCCTCGGGCCAGTCGCCGCCATGGTCCGGGCGCAGGTGCTTGGCAAAGTCGAGCAGCTGCTGGCGACTGGCCTTTTGGGTGGCGGGGACGTCGTCCAGATCGGCGCGGTCGTCGAGGCCATGCCAGCCCGACCACTCGGTCAGGGCGCCGCCACAATAATCGCGGTAGGCGACGATGCCGATGCGGGAGAAGCAGCCGGTCAGGGCAGAAATCTTGATGATCTCGGGGAGCGAGTCGTTGAGCGAGTGCAAGAAGGTGCCCATGGACGCGGTGGCGTCGGTGACGATGCACAAGTCATAGATGCGCTTTTCCTCCATGGTGGTAGTCGACATGGTGGTGAGTATGTGTGTTGGTTGTTGCGATGAGAGGTCAAGATGAGAGAAACGGCTGGCCGTGATGCCGTTTAAGTACTGCGGTTGTTGTTATCGTCGTCCTTGACGTCTCGGCCAAGGCACCCATCTCAAGTCGGCCTAACTCAGGGGCAAGGCGGCGCACAAGCAACACGGCGTTGGATTTTGGCATGATGGCTTGATTTGGCTAGATTTGGCTTGATTTGGCCTGGGTTTCGGGGTTTGGAGGTTTGGCCTCAGCCGCAGCATCGTCTCTGTGTTTTCCCCCGCTTGACTCATGTGGGGATCGCGTGTGTTCGCCAACGGTTTTGGGGCCGTTTTGTGTTGTTTCCTCGATTTACGAGTTGTGAGTGCTCTCGTGGACTGCACTCTATTGGGTGTAGGCCTTTGTGACTACCACCCGGTCAGGCGGAATAAACAGCAGAGGCGGCAAGGATTGTGCTTTGATCGGAGTGGGACGGTGTTGGCCTGAGCTTTGGGTAATCGGTTGGGAAACAAAAAAGACAATACGAACAAAAACAACAAAAAGACTGTTCGGCCTCATTGGCCGTGTGAGTCGAATCGAGGTTGCGTTACGAAAATACGACGCGGTTGGGATGTTTGGAGACGGTTGTAAAGAAAAGAACCACAAGTGCTAACGAAAGTGTAAGAAAGTGGAAAGTGTAAGAATGAGCAGGAAAGGCACCGCCCGTCTAAGTCATGGCAGGCTGCAGTGGATCCTCCTCACAGCCTGCCAAGAGTGAGGCCAAACGCTCTCCACGTGGAAATTCGAGTCATACTAGTAAGTAAACAGAGCCAATGTGTACATATGCATGTCGAAATAAGTTGGGTTCATTAATGTACATAACGTTTACAAAACAACACAAATCAAAGGTGCATACGATAATTATACACGTTATTTTCTAAATATTTTGATTTGGTTGAACCTTGCCATCTGGTCATGGTGTTACCTCGCACTAGCACGGCCTCACGAGGCCAACGCCTGTCATTGCCCTCTCTCACTTTGCCTGTGTCATAGTTCAATATCTGTTGTTGAAGACGCCTTATGCCGTATATCTTCTATGCGGCTTGAATTCGACTGCTTTTGCATGTACTACTACGTAAAAAGGGCTGGCACGGCGGTCGACAGAACATCGTTGGCACACGCCCAATATCCAGTACCTCTCCCATCGTGCACAACGATATGGCAGACTTACTTCTTCGCACCAATGCAATACCTTACTTTCAATACACAACATCATCAGCCCTATTATCCCTGCAAAGTCAGGAAATCTTTCATGCGACTTGTGTCAAGATGATGCGGCCAGTCCCGGTTCTCGCATCGTGACTCACCCGGCGTTGTTTCCAGACGATCTTATCAACAACCATGGAGACTCCAATGGATACATCGGGAGAAAGGCCGTATGTAGAAGGTAGCATTACGATAGCATTAGAAAAGTCATATTGTTGATATCCTAATTCATCTGTAAAATGGCCTTGGAAGTCTTTTGTATTTCGCTTCCGAGAGACTGTGCTGTGTCATAATTCATGAAATAAAGTAAAGTAGAAGGTAAACAACGCCGTCACCATGATGAAAGAAAATATAAAACCATTTCCACAACAGTTCACACAAATAGACCCAGGTTCTGCCCCCGCTGCAGCTGGAACCGCGCAAAGACGCTCACGGGGTCGCGGTGGCCACCGTCGTCAAAGGGCCGCACAATCCACACAGAGCGCTTCTTGCGGGTGTGCGGGGTCGGGCCGTCGCTCGGGTCGCCCATGCGGCCGGGTGCGCCGGGGGGTCCCGACAGTCCTCGCTGAAAGTCGACGTCGGTCGACGGACCGGCCACCAAGGACATGTCTGGCACGTCTTGTGTGTCCATGTTGTAAAACGACTCGGGGTTGGCGTTGTAGTCGTCGTCGGACATGGGCGGGACGGCCTGCAGTTCGCGGAGGTCGGGGTCGCTGAGGGCGACAATGGACATGCGGGCCATGCGGGACATCATAGAGGGTGAGCCCGTAGCGGCCGAGGGTTGGGGCGAAGGGGAGCCCATCGTCCGTGGTCGGGTGTGGTCGTGGTATTGTGTGGACACGCCGTCGAGCGAGTTGAAGTCCCCGAGGCGGGTGCCAAACGTGCGGGCAATGAGGGCGTCTTCGGAGAGGGGCGCCGGTGTGGCCGTCGGTGTCGATGTAGATGCCCCCGAAAATCCTGCCCACAGGCTCCGCTCCGGCTTGTGCCAGCGGTCCACGGCCGTGTCGATGATTGTCTTTTCGGCCGCCGTGTCCAGCTTGATGCCGAGCGTGGAGCCCAGGAAAATCAGGTGGTGCGCCAGCATCTGGGCCAGGTGCTCCTTCATGGCCAGCCACAGCGTCGGGCTGTGCCGCATCTCGGCGCCCAGCAGGTCGTGCGGGAACGAGGGGGAGGTTGTCAGGCGGGTGCTGTACGACACTCCCAAAATGACGCCGAACACTAAGAGGAGGAGTGCACGATGGGTCGTCCGGTCACACTTGGCCAGGAACTGGGGCGTCAATATACGATCAAGACGCCGCACGATGCGCGAGCCGCAGACGTGGCCGGCAATGCACAAGTCGCGGTGGGTGACGTGCGGGTCGCCGCCGCGCCAGCCCGTGTGGGCGAGCGAGGTCGTAAACAAAAACGTCTGGAAGTCGGCGGGCAGGCGGTCGTCGACGGCGACGCGCAGGCTGTCGGCGTGGCCGACCATGTCGTACAACAACGCGACGATGCTGCTGGTGCCGTCGGGCGGCGCGTGGTCGGGGCTCGTGAGCCAGCGGAGGAGTGTGTCCTCAAAGATGTCGTGGGAAGGGGGGGTGGTGGAAGAAGACGAGGGGGTGGCGGAGGAGGCGGAAGACGAAGGGTTCGCGGTGTTGCCGTCCATGTCGGCAGCTGGCGGAAGCGTCGGCCGCTCGACCTGCTCCATGAGTGTCCGGATCGACGCCGGGATCTCGGGTGGCGGGCCTCCTTCGCCTACGTTGTCAGAGAACGGAATCAAAAATGAAGACAAGGGGCCGTGGCTTACTCCTCTGAAAAATGTCCACGTCGACAAAGCGCGTCCGCACGCAGTAGCAAAACGACAGCACCTTGCGCTCGTAGCCGCGCACCGCCGACGACAGGCACGGCTTGCAGGGGTTTTCTTTGCTGCACTGGATCTTCAGCATCTTGCACCGCAGACACGCCCGCTGGCGCCGCACCTCGAGAATCTTGGCTCGTTCCTGTGACGACAGCTTGGTGCGCCGGCGCGTGTTCGGTTGTCGTGTGGTGCGGCCGCGCAGCACATGGTCCGAGGCCGACGCAGAGGCCGACGCTGACAACGAGGAGGCGAGGGAGAGGGAGGACGAAGACGAAGGTAGGACGGAGGAGGAGGATGATGACTGCTGTTGAAGTTGTGGTTGTGGTTGTGGTTGTTGATTCTGTTGTTGTGACTGAAGAGCAAGCCTGAGAGATGAAGGCGTCGGCGAGAGCGTCGAGAAGGCCGACGAGAGGCCGTCCTCCTCCATGATGGAGGGGGGAGGAACGAAGTAAATGTCAAGAAGGCAAAGGAAGGCAAAACAGAGAAGAGGATGTTCAGCTGATGTGGTCGATCGTTTCCTTGTTTTTTGTTTTTTTTTTCTTTCTTTCTTTCCGTCTTTCTTCGTTTGGTCACTCTTGTCTCTTTGCCTCTTGCCTCTTCACAGACTGTCCGACTTCACAACACAAGTTCACAATTTGCTACCAACACGTTCAACCGGTATGCAGAGTGGCAAGGTCGGTGACAGGCAGAGCTGAACTCGACATGGCAAGACGGGGACTAACGGCGCTTCTTGTATTCGTAGTGTCTGCCCAAGGAAGCTAGGGCGGCGAGGGGAGCTGAGGTGTGGTGGTGGAACAAAGTAAAGTAGGGAACAAAGAAAAGCAAAGAAAGTAAAATAAAATAAAGTAAAGAAGAACTGACAGGACCTGCATCAATATTGTAGCATAGCTCCAAGCAGGAAAACGGGGTTCTCTCTCGTCTGTCGTCTGTCGTTTCTCGACACGGGCGAGGGGCCAGCCGACGACGGGTGTTGGTGGAGGGAAAACGACGAGGGGGTGTGGGTTGGAAAGAGGCTTAGAGAGAAGGAAATAAAACTTTAAAAAAAGAGAAGAAATAAAGGGGGGGGGGAAGAAAAGAAAAGACAATGTCAAGGCGGATACTGGATCGGGCTACGGGCACACGGGCACTTGGACGGTAGTCCCCTAGGTAAGCAATGAGAACAGTTCAATACGGGACAAAAGAGCACAACCGTCAAGTCAACAAATAAAAAGAGGCTCAACTGGTCCCTGCTCAGCTCAAACTGAAGCTGTGGCACACTGTGATGGTGTGCGCCTGCAGCAACGCCGCCCAGCACCGCCCTATGAGGAATCCTTGTCCCACGGAGGCTAATACCAAGACATCAAAGGGCCAAGACAGGTAGTCAAGACACGGGCAATGCTCAACAGAATAGCATTATCAAGACAACAAAGATGCAAGGAGGTGGATGTTCCAATCTGTTTGGTGCTATGCCTGTCCCTGGCGTGTTGACTCTGCCTTTGACTTCGGTGAGCAGAGCAGTCAGCAATGAGCATGCAACCACTTCGACAGGACAACTTTCTCTGCTGTCGTGATGAATTCGGGCAAGACTGGCACAAGCCTGGTCCAAGAGACAATAAATGAATGAAGGAATAAATCAATAGATCAATAAATCATTTCTCTTCAAAGTCATGCCATCATCGTGCTTCGTATGGCACCTGTCCGGAGCTCGTCGGGCTCGGACGGGGCCATGACTGTCTCCACGTTTGGTGTTGGGGAGAGGAATGATGCATTCTTGTCTTTCACACACTCGTATCTTTTTCTCTTCTTTTCTTTTTCTCTTCTCTCCTGCTCTACGACAAACCTGCTAACTTTGTCGGTGCGGCTGCATGTCCGTTCTGCTGCATTGGCGTCTGAGCACCCACCCCATCATCCCCATCAAGGATGTGCGGACGGCGCGTAGTGCCGGCGTCCCCAGAGCCTACTCCGTACTGGGGCTGGCTCTGTTTTCTTTCACTGTTTTTTTCACTCTCTACTCCGTACCCTTACAAACTCTTCACTGCAGCCAACCTACGGCGTATCCGCTCGGTAATTACCGCTGGGCCACCAGCCTAGCCTACGATGCGGTGCCCGGGTAGGAAGCTTGGGCATGGATGCCTCGTGTGTGTATGGAGCACAAAGTACGGAGTAGTGCGTGTGCTTAAAAAAAGAATAAAAAAGGGAAAACTTTTTTTTTTCGGATCACGGATCACAGAGTACGGAGACCTCCATACCCCGTCCATCCGTCACGATTTCTGTCAATTAGTCCAGCCGTCAACAACCACCATCCATGCTCACAGCCACACATCTGACCAGGAATTCACTCCGGCCATGACCAGTGTGTCCCGACCAGGCCAAGAACGTTTGTCTCAACAGTCCAACCCCTGACGAGCTTTAATTTTGGGGGAGGGCAATGTACAGGTCGAGGTACGGAGTACATTGGCGAGAACAGGCGGACCAACATCGTAAAAGAGCGCATGTTTGTCCATAGCCTCGTTTTAAAGTGTGCTCTATTATTCTATTATTCTGTTTTTCCTTTTCTTTTCTTATTTCTGCTCCCGACGCCCGCCTCCTTGTTTCCTCCGTCTTTGTTTAATTCACGCTTCCCCCCCCCCCCCCACCAACCAATAGGATGCCCTGCTTCTGCGTCCGCGTTGACCATGCCAGCTGAACTCGGCCCCACTCGACGCTCTAGCGGGTGCTGGTCAAGCTGAAAAGGAGGAAGAGACATGCAGCGGCGCGTGCACGCTGCATGGGTTTGGGTCCGTTGGGGTCCCACAATCTCGGCACCCCATGCACGCATGAGCATGGCGGACGTCAACGAGAAGGAGATGGGAGAGATGGGGGCTAGCGAGACGAGAGACAAGACAAGAAAAGAAAGACAAGACGAGAAATGAGAGAGGGAGAGGAGAGGGAGAAGAAGGAACCGAGGGAACTTTGCCAGATTAGGCACTTAGTGGTGGTGGTGTGGTTGGTTGCAATTCTCCACTGCCCCCTCTGGCTCCTTCACCCCTGTCGCTTAACGTCATAATTCGTGATGTGGCGGCCGGCGCGATGCAGAGTGGAAGAATGCGGTGCTGCGCATCGGTGCCAATCAGGCAATCAGGGCAATCAGGGTCATCCTCGAAAACAAACTCGAGAACGGGCGATACCCAGGAGAATGGCCATCATGGAAAATCCATGGAGATCGCAACGACGAGCATTCTTATGTCATTCTTCAATACGCACTCTGTGCAGTCTGGGTCTCGATGTCTCAACGTGTCTTTGTGCAGCTACTCCGTTTGTCTACAAAGAGACATTCCGCCAGGCGCCTGGATCGAAGCAGCTCTTATCTTTATGTTTATTATCATTGTATTTAAACAATAATAATAAAGCTCTGAAAAGGCCCTTATTTGACCTTACTGCACAACGCATCACAGGTCTATAGCACAATCACAGCTTGCAGACACGACCACCAGGCAAGCAAGGGGTGGAGACCATGCACAAAAGGAAAGACCGACAAAAAAAAGAGAGCACAGAAAAAGCAATCAAAACACGTGAGCCTGCTGCGCCTTCTTCGACGAGCTGACTTGGACGGTAGATGCAGACGACGGTAGACAATGGACCTCTTTGACCACCATCCCAACACAACAAGCAAGGCTGTACACGATGCCGAAACAGGGCATAAGAAGGAGGGGTGCAACATAAAGAACAGTCAATAGAAGGAGTCTGGATTTGTGTGCAACAAGGGCACGCAGTCTGTCGTAGAGTGCAAACCAACGTTGTAATGAGGGGTCTGCGGCTCCTTGCAGGAAAGGCTGGGGAGAAGGGGCCATGCCCAGCTGAACAAGAAACATGGCCGGGGTGTTTGATTGGTGGACGAGCTGACAGCGTACCCAAACGGCATCCTGCACCCAACGGCACGGCAGGGACGTCAGAGTTCGGCGAGGACGTTTCATTCTGTTGTTCCTGGGCACTTTGTCCATTTATGATTGTGGTGTTGTCTTCCCAAGGCTGCGGCTGCAGAGATAATACAACACCGAAGATGACCATGATCGAAATTGTATATCGAGAAGCTTACGCATCTTAATTACCATCTTCCGCATCTCTCTCCTTGATGCGGAAGATCTAGGCCTTCAGTGCAACATCAAACGGGCGTCTTTCCAGATGGATGCCGAAATAAAGTATAATAAAAAAGGGGACCAGCGGGATGAAAAAAGAAGATAAAAAAAAAAAGGAAGAATAGGATGAGAGCCGCTTCGTTGACGTCATTTCGATATTTCTTGGTCTAAGAAAATAACGAATTTGACTTGGAAAACAAGATTATTTCAAAATAAAACGATAGTGGGAAATATTCATTATTACATTACTCGGATGTGTAAGACAACTTAAAAATATGAAAAAATAAAACACAACTGCACAACGACTTGAAAGTTATGAAAATGCACCAAAAGAAACATGAATAAAATCACGATGAAACAAAGAAAATACAAATAAACATGAACGGATAAAAATAAACAAAAAACACTAATAACAGCAATATCCGTGTACCATTATCCATTAGTTATTTCCAAAACTCTTTCTAAATATTTCATGCAATTTCATCGTTCCCGTCTCCATCCTCTCTCTCTCACTTCGGTATTATGTCCTCCATCGCGGCAGCGAGGGCGGCAATCCGCTTGTCCAGATTGTCAATGGCCGGTTTCGTGTCGGCATGTGAGACGGCGGTGGCGACGGCGTCTCTTAGGACATTGGCCGCTTCGAGGTAGGTGGACATGAGACGGTACTTGCCGTCAGATTCGTTGTCACTGACCGCCGCGGCCCGCCCCCGCATGGCCGGCGGTGGCTGGTGCCGCTTTTGCTGCCCGCGAATGCAGGCCCACTGGGCCAAGCCGAAACAGCAGTCCCGCACAATGGACGTCCCCAGGTCGGGCAGCGAAAAGGTGGTACCCTTGCGGGTGGACAGGTCGTACGCCAAAATGGACCGGGCAATCTCGACGGAATCGCGTAGCTGACGCACCGTCTCGGCCTCGACGCGGAGGGCGAGGATTTCAATGTCGAGGGAGGGTGTCTTTTCGTTAGAGTCTTCATAAATGCCGTACTCGGCCACGCAGTCCTCAATCTGCAGGTAGCAGTTGACCTCCAGGATCCAGACCACGGCGCGGTGCAGCTGGATCTGCCCACCGTCGGCGCCGACGGACAGGGAGAGATGGCCGGCCGCGTCTTTTTGTCGCCGCAAGTGGGGCGGACAGGTGGTGCGCTGCCACTGTTCGAGGAGGTCGTACACCGCCTCCAGCTTGTCGGCGCGCACACCGCTGCGGCGGGCGGTGGCGTTGCTGAGCGTGACGAGCGCTTTGCGGGCAATGACGGCGAGGTCGAGCACAGCGTCGAGGTAGCCGCGGGCCTCGTCGGGGTGGCGGGGCAGGTTGGGCAGATTTTTTGGTGACGATGTCGAGGTCGTCGTCGAGGATGTGCTGCTCACCGGAAGGAGAAGGTGGTGATTGCAGTCGGGAATCCGGGACAACGTCTTCTTGTCGAGACAGTGGAAACTGTCCAGACCATAAACGTGCCAGAACAGGAGCGTGCGGCGGTCCTGCAGACGGGCCCACGGAGCCGTGGGATCGGCAGACGTTGATGAGGTCGACGCCACGGGCGGCTGACTGCCGGGATCCTCCGGCACGTCAATGCCCGACTGCATGGTCATCAGCACCAGCGAGTCGTGCGTCAGGTACAGCCCGGCGAGGTGGGCGTGCAGCTGCGACAGACTGTTCTCAGTCCCGGTCTCGGCCTCGCTATACTTGAACGGCACCATGAGGGCCAGCGCCTCCAGGTCGTCCAGCCGCACGCGGCCCCGATTGCGGTTGGCGCCCAGCTGCGCGGCAAAAAAGGCCTCGCGGAACTGCTCGGCCACGCGCTGCTGCTGGGACCAGATGAGGGCTCGGTCGCTGGCGGCGGACGGCGGGGAGGCAAAGGGGAGGCCGCGGCAGGCCACGGCATAGATAATGCTCAGACTGCACCGCCCGGCATGGTAGTCCTGCCAAAAGGCGTCTTCCAACAGGATCGGCAGGTACAGCGTGGTGTAGGCAAAGTAGGCGCGCAGAGCACCGAGGAACGTGGCCTCGTCCAGGCCGCAGCGCGTCCAGGGCGGGGGGTCGTAGCCGCCGTCTTTGCGGCCCTCTGGTTGTTGTGGCTGTTGGGTGTACTCTTGACTCTGTTGTTGCTGAGGTTGCTGAGGTTGTGACGACTGTTGGGACTGCTGCGAATAGTGTGGAGACTGTTGACTGGCATCCGCGTCCATCGGCTGCATTGACTGCACTTGCTGGACCATCGATTGTGCCTGTTGCTGCACTTGGTTCAACACCAGCGGTTGCAGGTCCGATGACGACGACATGACGGCGGTCGATGACGATGTGTTGGGCCACGTAGGAGCTGAGCCGTAGGCAGGGCCGTCGGGGTAGCCCGTAAAGATTTGGTCCAAAAAGAAGATGCTGTCGGCGTTGAGGTGGAACGGGTCGTCGAGGAACATGAGTTCCTCGGTCATGGACGACGAGGGTGGTGCGTTGATGGCGTTGATGCTGCTGGCTGTGTTGATGGTATTGTACGACAGCGACGGTGTCGACAGCATCCCTCCGACAGAATGAGGCTGCGACTGCGGCTGCGACTGCGACAGGAGATGGTCGACGGTGTCCACGTGGTCGACTTGAACGTCGAGGTTCATCGATGCCGGCGTGGCCAACGAAGGCGTGGGCATCGGCGGTGCTATATGTTGAGGAGGTTGGTGTCTGTAGTTCGTCTGTGCCTCCTCCATGGACGACATGGAGACGGTCGACACAGGGCTGGCCCCAGAGGTGGCGAGGCTTGCACCCAAACGAGTCGCCGATGGAGATTGGTGGCCTTGGCCGACGCCTTGGCCAACGCCTTTGTGCCGCAATGTGCGTCGAACGGAGGTTGTTGTTGCGTGGGTAGGGGGCGGCGGCGGAAGTACTGCAGGGGACAGGGCCTGCCGACAACGCCCGCGCAGGCGAATGTCGTCTGAGTCGTCCATGCAGCACTGCACGCTGCGCAGCGAGCACTGCGAGCACGCTGTGTGGCCCAGGTCGTTGCGCGAGAGCCGGTCGCACTTGATCTTGCGGCGGTGGCAGAAGTCGCACGACTCGCGCACCATGCCCCGTCGGAGGCGCATGTTGGGGTGTCTGGGTGGGTGCGTGCTTGTGTCTGTGGTTGTCTCCGTGCGTGATCTCGTTCTTTCTTTCATCAACTTGTTGACCGCGGCAGAGCAATGTAGCTGATGAGACGAGGTGATGGCGATGCGGACGGTATATAGCGGGGATTGTGCGGCACTTTCCTAAACGGGGCTTTCAAATCGCCGCGCGGAGATTTCAGGAATCCCCGCCTCAAAGGAAAGGATCCGACCCACAAATACCAACCAATCATATTACACATAACAACCGCCTACTGGCAAAGGGACGCATGCATCACGGCGACATCACGGCGATTGTTCTGCGTCGTCAACAGATGGCCTGACGACGAATGACAAGAGAGACGACAACGAGAGGAATGGGTTGAACTGTGGAAGGGGTAGCAGGCAGCAATCTTAAAGAAGATGATCAGCAAAATGGACCGTATAAAACATCACCAGTTCCAGTTCTGACCAATATCGACATCTTGTATTTCCATTGCCATGTTCGGTCCGTCCATCGTTTATATCACAACAACAAGCCATTACTCTCATTACACGCAAAACCGACAGAAAATCACCTTCGTTGACCGCGCACCAAGATGAACAACTCCTCCGACCACCGCGTCGCGGCCAACGGCGTCGGCGCGCTGTCGTTCACACCGCTCATGGTGCCGGCCCTCATCTTTGCCATTGCCTACGGTGTGCTTCTCTTCTTACAGTTGCTCGTCGCCGGACGCTTCTGGCGCTACTACGGCAATGCGATCGGCATGCTGTGCGGCCTCCTGCTCGAGCTGCTGGGCTATGTCGCCAAGGTCATGCTCTCGCACGACCGCTTCAACAAGAACGGATACATCATGTAGGTCCACAATACCCTCTTCAAATTATTGACAACCCGTGCTGACAACCCAGGTACATTATCGGCCTCACGCTGGGCCCAACGTTTCTTTCGTCCGCCCTCTACCTCTCCATCAGCGCCCTCATGCGCGAACACCCGACCGCCCGCTTCCGCTACCTCAGTCCGCGCTCCTTCTCGACGCTCTTTATCCTCGGCGACTTTTTGTGTCTCTGCTTCATTGGCGTCGGCGGCTCCCTTGCCGCCATCTACGCGGACCAGCCCATTGGTGTCGACCTTATGATTGCCGGCCTGGGCACCCAGATTCTGTTCACGTCCATCTTCTGTGTTGTCCTCGCTTGTCTGTACCGAAGACTGTCCCGCACCGGCGGCAGCCTGGACAAGCGCACCACCCAGTACGGTGTGCTTCTGGGCGTGGCCGCCACCTGCCTGTTTGTCCGCTCCTGCTGGCGTGCCGCCGAGCTCAGCGGCGGCTTCAACGGTCCACTGGCCTCCAAAGAGGGCGTCTTTATCGCTCTGGACAGCATCCCCATTCTGGTCATGTCCGTCATTCTGATTGTCGTGCACCCGGGCTTTTGGTTTCGGGGCCAGTACCACTCATCCTCGTCGTCACTGTCGACGTCGGCCTTTGCACGCCACGAGCACCAGAGGATGCTGAGCGAGCGGAATAGCCCGGACATGTTGGTCAAGATGGGGCACGTATAGACGATGGGCCATTGATGATGCTGATCATGCAGTCAGCAAACACATCACATTTCGGCAGCATCCGAGAGACGATGACGGCATCATACCGCCCCCAATATAACGCTCTATGTTTGGGTCGGGCATATGACTGACATCTATCGAGCATCTATCGGCTGTCTCTTAATATTTGGTATTTTTCATTTGTTTCAGTCTTCTACTTTCATGGTGTTGTACTATATTTCTTTTGTTTCATCTGATTCACACCCACTTCTTTTTTCTTGTCGTCTTTTCATCTCCTTTCGTTTACATAGATAGTATCGCGGTTACATCGGTTGCAACAGGTCATGGCAACCAGGGAGGGCATTGCTTTCAGATGCATAGGAAATGGGACACGTCTGCGAAGCGAAATGGGATTTTGTGGATTTTGTGCTGTGTTCGCTGCTTCGCGTCTAAAGATGGAGGGTGAACAGACAGCAATTCGGCGAGAAGAGGGTGTGCTGTGAACGATTCTAGATATAAGAAGCGAATTGTGCTTGTAGGAAAACACTTGATTAAATATTTATCTATCACAAGACGCTTTTGGCTACTCTCGTCTCTTCGCCCCCGCCACTTGATTTTCAGCTTCACTCCTTTCGTCAGCCAAGAAGAGGGGAAACTGCCGAATGTGTTCAAGTGAAGCGAAACACGGACGGCTCGCGGCGGTCAGAGAGTTTGTCGGAAGTTTGGTACGCTGACCGTGCCCTGTTGCGCGATGTCACCGAACCTACACGTGGCACTCAGACACAACCTGCATGCTGCAGACAGACGGCGTAGCAGTCAATACAACGCGAACTATGCAACTGAAAAAGTCTGTTTTGACTGCAAGGCGCTCAATATTCACAGCCGTGGACGGTCCGTGGGTGACGATTGCCTCCTCTCCAAACGTCAAAACACCCGGGATATCACAACGGAGGGAGGCCCGTCCGTGAGGGGAAGGCGGCCGGAGCACAAGCTCACGGCCGAAGCATGTATTGCGCTTGGGCCGGAGGCGGCCGAGGCAAGGGACAAGACAGCACTTTATTTTACCATTTTCACTACGCCGCACGGAGCACGGCTCGGAATCCTTCATTCTCTTCCATCTTTTCCGCTTCTTAGCCACCTGCCTGCGTCTCTCTGCAATATTGCCACGATCCTGCTCGCTCAAGCCTCTATTCACCAGCGATTGTCTCTGCCTTTGTCTTTCGGCAGTTTTCATACGGCAGTTATATTTTCTTTTTCTTTTCTTTTGTCAGCGCCTCCAATTCTGAAGCCGCGTTTTCTACGTTTCTAGGCGCTGCCGAGTCCATTTCACAGACTCTGGACTATGTTGACTGGTTGTCAATAATGGCCGTGCGCGTCGTAAGAAAATTGAAATTGTCTGAATGCTCTTTCTTTCCACCCCATCTACTGACTTCTCTTCATATTATTTCAATGTCCCCTGTTCTCAACCGCCGTACTGGAACCACTTCCTTGTCGACCCCATCTGTCCCCGTCTCTCCCCGTCCGTGACCCATTTGTCAAGTACGCCGTAAGTATGGAGTACACGCCCCTTTGTTCGTCCTCTCCGAACAGCGTTGTTCCCTGTCGATGCGAACAATAGCGTATTGTCCCCGTCGCGATTGGGCCGTGAACCGAGTGAAGCCTTTTGTAAAATTCGGCACCGTCGTGCGCCCGCCTCGCGAGCCATTCCCTTTTCTGGCCCTTTCTTTCCTTTGACGGTGCCTGGGCCTCTTCAGCTGCCCGTGCGCAACGCCAGAGCGACCACTAGTCCAGTGTGGCTTGGCCGTCGACAAGGTCAGCGAGTATTTTGGGAGACCGAATCTGACGATTTTTGCCCACTCCTTCCTGGTCATCGTCTCTTACGACGTACTGTCCCTTCTTTGTTCTCGACCATTTCTTGATTGGAGCTGAAAGCGAGGGAGCCAGCCAATACACGGCGAGGAACGCTCCCCAAAGAACAACTCGACCCCTGACTAACGGCAGACGCGGCGTCAATGAGGCGCCGACAACACCACGCGGGACGACGTTCTTACGATTGACTGCCATGGCATGATGTTAGGCGAGGATACATGAAGAGAGGGGAGGAGAGAGATGCCTAGATTCTTGATTTTGACAATGTCTACGAACACGCCAGCGCCTCATTGTCCCGCACTTGCGAGGTTGTGCTTCATTCTTCCGCCATTGGACCGTCCAGTGTTGCAGCGCATCTCGCATTGGTCGCCAGCATGCAGGTGCGATGCAGCGATGCAGTCGCAATGACGAGGACCCTGCGTTCCTGGCGGAAAAGGTACAAGGTAAGGTACAAGGCAGATTGAGTTCTGCCTGTCGCTTTCGATCGTTTCCTTGCGACGACGTATTCATGATGGAGGCCGAGACTGCTCATACTCGATGTTGTCATAGTACGACGTACTACCTCTGTAGTCACGAGGATCTCGGAGATTTTTTTCAAACCCAATACCAGATTCGGAACTGGGCCGAGCTTCTTGCCTTCTTCCTTTCCGGTTTCCGCTCGCGTCTCCTCTTATTGATCTCTCGATCGTGGGTTGACCTTGCTTGTGGACGTGGTATTCTAGGCCATTTTCTTCTTCTTTTTTCTAAGCCTCTTTTAAGCTTCTTTCACGATGCTTCACCGAAAACGCTCATTTACAGCCTTCGGCGTGGCCGTCTGCTGCACTCGTAGTTTTTCACAGTTTAATGAGTTCGAGATGACTGGTAGACTTTCTTCGGATCACGGCTGTTTGATCGCGGGTTGATTTTGTTTGTCCCACTTAATGGATCGCAAACGTATGATTAGGTGCGGTCTGTGCCACCCACCTTCTCCGGTCTTCTTATTTTTCTCTCACTCTCTCTCTCATGTCATTCCCGGATTTTGCTTGCCGCTGTAGAAGTCCCGTCTAGCCGCCCACCTACGTCAACGCTCGTCGACCCTCGTCCCTGCTTCCCAGTATATTTTTCCTTCAGAGCTATTTATTGTTTATTTAATTGGTACTTTTGTTTTCAGACTACTGACTTCGACGGAGAGGGAAGACCCTGCCTTGTTGGGACATTTTTCGATGAGACGACGTGGAGAGAAGGATTAGAGCCACAGGGCCGACGACACAAACCAATGGGGGCCAGAATCAGCAACGAGGTGCCGAACTAAAATTGTCCGCGGTAAGGCGGCCAGGATAGGGCCTCCAAGAAACAAATAAAAAAGACAGCACGTCGGAAACAGCGTGAGCCGGAGGCAAGGAGAAAGAAGCTCGACGGTCAGCAAGGCAGAGACACAGAGAAGAAACAAAATACGGACAAACGTGGGAGAGGATCGACAGAACGAGAAGGCCGTGGTCAACGGAAGAAGAACGGGTGATGTTTCTGTCTTTCCCGCCCGCGCAGAATCTTCCCCGGGACGGACATTTTTAGACATTCACAAGGTCAAACATCCAAACATGGACAGCATATGACGCCCTTGCTTCACGAGTCGGAGTCGATATGTCGTTTTTGGTAGTTATCTCGACTTTGACGTACGTCGTGCGAGCCCGGAATGGTGTCTGGTGCCTAGCGCTGCAGCGACGATCGTTCCCATGTGTGCGTGCAAGTCAGCATGCGCGCATGCATTGGCGTGGAGGGCAGTGGATGGGGGAGGAGAGGAAAAACACAGGCTGCGACGTTTGATGTATTGTATTCAAGACGTGCTTCTCCTCGCACATGCGATCTTGTCAAAGTTTGTAAAGTATCTTTGAAAGTAAGTTACAAACATCATCGTCACGGACGGCAAAGCATCACTGCGGGGGGAAAAAAAGCTTTGCGTCCTTGCGTCTGTCTCTTGCCCGTTTTGTCTTTGCAAGGTTGCAGTGAGAGAGGAGGTCTGTGGAGAAGAAAGAGGACGAGCCCTCTGTGTATGTAGTCTTTTCCCGTGTGTTTATTCCCTTTCTCACTTGCATCGTTGCCCCATAGGAAAGTTTATCGGGAAGCAGGGCGGCACGAGGACGCAAGGGAGGGCAGGTGTGAGGATGGAGGAGGGTCAGGGCGGCGGGAAAAGGCACCAAAACGAGTGCGAGATCAGAGGGTGTGTACAAAAGTGTGGGCGAGGTGGACTTTGGTGGGCTTTTTTGCCTTTAAGACTTCTTATTGATCCTCACGCTGATCCGGCTCGGGTTAGACGGGTCGTGCCCGGACCCCTGGCCGCTCCACCCCCAAGTGGCAAAAGAACGGTAAGAGCAGTTCACGCAAGGGACGCTCAACTGGACGTTTCTGTGGAAGTACAGTATCTCCTCTTACGTCGTTCCTTGTAAACGGTTCAAAGCCAAGATGCAAGATGCATTGTTGCAACGCAAGGGAGGAACGAGACAACCAACACAGAACGAAAAAAAACAGCCTTCCGAGCCTCCCATCGGATCTTTTTCGTTTCTTCTTTTTCTGACAACATGCGAGGATGTGCCCGTCCCTCGTTTTGTTGTTCTTCGCATGTCTTGTCTCGCCCAACGGCTCGGCTGCAGCTGGGGCCCTCCTGTGTGTCGACATGCATGCCCGAGTTTGTTTTTCTTTTTGTCTTGCTTTGCCTCTCTCTATTCTCCTTTTCTCCTCCGGCCTGCGCCTCTCCCGGCTGGCCTCCACTCCGTCCTTTTCGTTATTCGTCATTTTCTCTTGTCGTGGCTGCAGCGATATTCAGGAGAGTGCATACCACGTCCTTTCGACGCTTGAGAATAAACGAAAATACCGTGTGGGCCTTACGTGGCGAGCACGTAAAGACGACGGCAAACAGGAACAAGCAAGTTTGCAGGGTAGACCTGAACTTCCAGCTGGCACCTTGTCGTCGACGCCAGCCCAATACGAACAGAGCGGAAGGTGAACAATGAGCACAAATCTTAGAAAGTACCTGACGTTATGACGACTGTGCCGTCACCGGTGGCCTGGGACGGCTGATGGGTGTGGTGCCTTGTCCCCTGAATCCCTGTCCGAATGCAACTGTATCGGTGAACGATGCGTCGTAAGTACAGGGACTTGTTGGTTCTTATCCAGCTCGGAAGAGGACCAACATTGCATGTCTTTGGGGGCCCTGAGGGGGCCGACCAAACTCCAAAAATTAATGGGCTGGGAATGATACCCTGGACACGCCCCCCAAAATCCTACTTACTTTCAGTCGGTTGCTTGTTGTTCTTGTGTCCGACGGTGACGGCGATGCTCGCTGCAACTGCATCCCAAGTTCCCAACAGACGACAGACCCTTGTACGTCGTAGTAAAGTGCAGCTCGCCTTGTTCGCCCTATCACGCTAGATGTGCAGACCACAGCCCCGGCCTGCCCCTGGCGTCGCCCTCGCAGGTGCACGCAAAAGACGAACATCGCACAACGCGCAGAGCCCTAATACAGTGGACGACCAGCGTGGACAGGCTCGACAGGACACTCGTAGGCGAGTTGCCTCCCACCTGCAGCTAACACAAGAGCTAAAGCACAGCTCAGGTGCCGATGGCATGATCGTCCCTGGATTTCTCTCCTTTCGTCCCAAGGCCAGCCAAAAAAGGTCGACCCTTGTGCTATTGGTGCCAAGGGTCAACGGTCAGTCGAGCCAGTTACGCTCAAAAGACGTTGTTTTTGGTTTTTTTTTGTCGCCCCAAAGATCGACGCCGGGGCTGAAGCGGCAAAGACCGGTACTGCGAGCATCTTTGTACTTGTATCTTGTCAGATACTTGGGATACCTCGATACTTACGATGTGCTGCGCGCATCACTGCCATGCACTGACAGGGGGACGCAGAATGATACTCGTTTGGGACCGAATGTGTGGCCCTGCCCAGGCGTGGCTGATCCTGGGACACTCGTGGGCTTGGACTTCGTATTGTCTTGCTCGACCTAGCATCATCACGCAGTTGGCCATCCATGTTGTTGCTGTCGGTGCCTCCTTTCTTTACTTATTTGTCAATGATGCTTGCTAATGGACTGGGATGGCATTCGTGATCGACGCCTCCCGTCCCAAGACGTTGTTGACTTTTTATCGTCCTTCTATCTTTCCTCTTTCCGTCTTCTGTGTCCGCGTGGCTCTAATCTGCACATCCAATTTACACAAACGTTGCTGGCTCGTGGCTGAAGGCATGGCTGGAAGCATGGCTGAAAGAATGGCTGAAGATAAGAAGAATGAGCTGAAGAGTCGATGGCGAACTGAGGAGACGGCACAATGAGATATTAAGCAAAGAGGCTCGTCGTTCACAATGCTGTCTGGTTCGTGATGATGTCTGACGCAGCCGGCCACTCGCAAACATGCATCGCGACTGACCCAGTATGCCCAGATTCGCCCAGAAATCGAGATGTTGATCGAGTCCAGCGGTCCCCAGCGAGCCAGGGTGTCTGCCAGGGTGCGCGTACAAGTACTTGTACACAAGTAGGGCGCGTCCCAGGGCGTCCAAGGGGGTTGCCCTGCCCTGCCCTGCCTAGCTTTTCCGGGCCGCAGGTGTGCTCGACTTTCGAAAGATCGGTTCACCTTCACTCACGACGCCCTGCCTTGCCTCGTCACCGGGCCTTTTCCCGACGCGGAAAGGATATTCGGCCGACGTGCACTTGTGTCTGCCAACGTGGGCTGTTGTGTTTTGGGATCGACACTCAGAAGGACGAAAAGGACGAGAAAAAACGAGTCGAGTGAGACATCCAAGAGGGAGAGAAGAGGCAAAGACCCAAGGACTAAAAGACAGAACGACACAACGACGGCCGAGAGAAAATGAAACCAAAAACACACTAGATCCTAATTTGGACAGATATGGACGAAAGACGTTGTTTTTGTCTTTCCTGTTCGTGCTCTCTTCTCTTCTCGAGACCCTCTGTCCCAGGGATCCTCGTCCAACGTCTTTCCCACCTTCCAGTTCGCTCACAGTCCTTACGCTTTGATGCTGCCGCTTTGGGCCCAAGAGCACCAACGACGCACTATTGGGACGCTTTTCAAGTCGAACCAAACAACGGTGAACCGTCTAACAGGAGTTGATAAAGTAGTTACAATGCTGCAAGCACAGCGGACGATCTAGCTGGCCGTCCCCTCTGGGCTACCCTGCGCTGACCTGTGTTGATTGTTTTGGGACGGTCCCAACGTTTTCTCCCCTTCCAAGCCAAGCCCAACCTTGTTTGCCTTGGCTCTCCCCACTGGCCGAGTCTGTCTGCCGGCCCTTTTCTTTTTTTCTATTTTTTAATGTATATTTTCTTTTCTTTTCTTTTCTTCGACTGACTTAGTAGACGATAAATTCCCTACTCTGGCGCCAGGCTCCATCAGCTGCGAGATACCGCCGCAGTGGCTTGGGAGCTGACTATCGCGCTGGCCGTTGGTGCTTGCTTTTCCTTTTCTTTTTTTTTGTCCCCTTGCTCCTGTTGGTGCCTGCCCCAGCTCGAAATGTTCCTAGCGTGACAGGCCGTCCACTGTCGTTGGCCCTTTTTTGCTTTTCTTTTCGCCCTAACTTTTTGATGGCGTTCAGGCCAGGGGTAAAAAAGGCAGCCAAGAATGGACTTGCCGGGGCTAGACTTGTCTTTTCATATTTTTTTTTCATGCACGGCGTCAGCCAGTCACGGAGCCTCTCCCAAGAAGTCGAGAAACACCCCGGGCAGCAGAGCCCACAAATTGCAGCGGCTTTCGGAGAATGGGGGGGACAGGAAAAAAAAACCAGCTTGGTGAGAGATCGCGGAGTTGTTTACGGACGGAAAAGCGCTGTGAAAAAGAAAAGAGAGTGGGGGCATAAGAATAGGATGTTTGCAAGACGAGAAGAAAATAGAAGGTCGAGAAGCAACGGAAGAACAAAGTACGAAGCACGAAGTACAGACGGAAGAAAAGAAAGACATGAATCCTTCGCGTGAGCGTGCTCGTAGCGAGCGAGATACACGAGACCGAAGCAAGGGAAGAACAAACAAACCATGAGCAAAAGAAAAGACAAGAACGAAACAAGAGCCAAAAACCACCTGGTTGATCCTTGCCGTTGGGTTCTAGCGTTGCGCGCGCACCCGCAGAGAAAGAAAACCAGCAAACCAACAAATGGAACGCGAGGGATCTGCCGTGATGTGCTTGTGATGTGATGGGATGTGGATGGGTGATAGGTGATGGGCAGTCTTTGTTGGGCCCAGACAGGGAGGTGTCGATCATCGTGGGCGGCGATTTACTCACAGAGCTATGTACGATGTACGAGAGACACGAGCGGAAAGAAGGGGCAGAAGGAGAGACACAGACAAAAAGTCCCAGGAAAGAATCCTGGCAGAAATCAGACAATCCGAGCGTCTTCCGTTGCAAGACACATTCCGTGAGCATTCCTCAGAGAAAAACACGTGTGGCTCGCCACACCTCCGTGCAGCAGCACTCGCCATGCCGTCGATGCCCTGTCGCACTTTGTATGTCGCAGAGCAACGCGTGAACGCGTTCGTTTTATGCACTAGGCACTGCTGCACCGAAATGTACGCCGTCCTTCTGTCCTCGTCTAGTCCTCTGCGTACTGTGGCTTGTCCCACCACAACCTCCAGGAACCAAGCAACCGCCAGCACGAAATGAACAAGCAGAGAACACACGCACACCTCGCCTGCTTGTGTCGCCCTTTTTGCATTCTATTTGTGTTGTGCGTGTCTTGTGTCGCCCTGGCGTTGCGTGTCCCTGGCGCTCTTTGTGAACCGCGTTCTGGACGCCCTCGCCGTCCTGTGTTGCTTCTGTGTTGCCATTGTTTATTGCCTGTTCAGTTTGCCATCCATGTACTTCTCACCCTTCTCCCTCCTTCATGGCCTCCTTCATGGGATCGTATTTTCCCCTCTTACTCCTCGCTTTTTCTTTCTTTTCTTCTCATGCACTATCTTGGCTATCTTTCCGAATGCTCCTCCTTTTCCTTTTTCTTTTTCATCGTATGTTTTCGTTTTTTATGAGTTATGATATCCATCTTGAGCACTGGTTTGCCACGGCTTTCAACATGCTCACTCGCCATCCCAAACAAAATGATCGGCGCTGCACTGCGGAGGGATGGGGGCTCTTGGCCCGATTGGGAGAGGCCTGTCTCAGAAAGGACTGGAAAAGAGAGAAAAACACTGTACGAAGTAGACAACGACCAAGTGGAAAGCAGTGTCTGAGACATGCATACAGCTTGCGACGTGCGTTTTTCGTCTTTGCGTCTGTCGTCTTGCGTCTTGCCTTGCTTTGGGCTGGCTCGACTGCCGGACAGTTACGCCTCACTGTGAGTGGATTTACAGCACTTTCTCAACTCTCACTGCTCGCAATGCTCACTTTTTGTGTTCTACCATCTCGTCATTTTCAATGTTCATCTGTTATCACTGCACTTTCCCACGTTGTTTGCTGTCGTCCCGATTCTTCTCCCCATCGGGATGCCTTCCCTCCCGAGACCTAATCTTGCTTGTCCTCCCAACCGCTTTGTTTGTCCGCCGTCTTACGCTGTGCATCCTCCGCCCTGTGCTACCCACGTTCCGGACATTGCAATAAAACAGAGTCAGAAAAGAGCCGCTTTCTCTTTAGTTTGTGTGGTGCTGCTACATCGGTAAGCTATGAGTGTACTTAGGTACCATTCTGATGGCTCTCATCTCTTGCCTTTCTAACCTCTCTCGTCGACCCGACCACCGTCCGACTTACACCCACCACCACGACAAGAGCGCCACGCTAGCTCAGGGCAAGACGAGAAAGGTGGTGTAGGTTCTTCTTGTTTGGGACGAGAGGTACTTTTTTTGCTTTTTTTGTCCTCTCTTTACAGTGTCCCTAGATTTCCCCATACCACCATACTTCCCTTTCGGCCTTTTTTCTTTCATTTTTCTGTCTTTTTCGTTTCTACTTCTTATGCTGCCACTGATTTTCAACTGTCTTGCGTGCCCTTGCGTCGTGCCTCCCCCCGCTTGTTTTTGTCAAGTCTGGCCCTCCCCGCCCTCCCTTTCGCAGTCACCCCTTGCCGTAGAGGACCCATGTCGATGCCGCCGTAGCGTAGCGCAACACGGTCCAAGACACCAGCCGCGCATGGCAGTCGGGCAGTCGAGCAGCCCTTCTCTTTCTCTCGCCGCGCTCTTCCTTTACTTGCTCTACTTTTTCCTCTTGTTTGCCTCTGAGAGAGTCGAGAGGGTGTCGCGGGTCTTGTCAAAAGGTGTCATCCAAGGATGTACGGGAAGGAAGCAGTGGGGTCTATCCACCATCCACCGTGGGGACACTGCGCGCACGCCCGATCCAAGCACTTGTCAGTGCAAGCACAGCTTTGTTCTTGTAGTCTGAGCGCACTCTCCTCGCGCACCCTCGCAAGGGGCGTGTCAATACGCCATCTCGCCTCTCGAGAGGTGTGGCGGTCGGCAGTCGTGCCTATCCTCGAAAGGGATCAACTTTCACAGTCAATCCCTCCACTCGACTTGCACACATCGACGGAGTACCTTGTACCCGTCCTTCTCTCAGTCCCTCAAGTTCCTCTCGTTGCACCTCTCCCCGTCGGACAGACCACATGGCGGGAGCCATGCGATATTAGGTCGCGCAGTTTGCCTCGTAGCTAGGTGTTCGTCGTGTGGCTTCCGGCCGCTGGGAAACTGAGACCTGGGTCGTCCATGTCCTAGTCCTTGTCTGTGTCGTTGTGTTCCTTGTTCCTCTTCCTTGTCCCTCTTCTTTCTTTTTCTCTTGTCCACTCGACACAATCTTAATATAATAGTCTGTCCTCCCCCTTCGTCTCGTCTCATTTTTCTTCGTCCCTCTCTCTTTTCTTTCTCGTCTTTCATCTTTTGAATTTCCCAACCTTACGTTTTCATATATCGACAAGTTCGAAGGCAACGACACTTCACTTATACCGTCATCGTCAACATCAACACAACCATCACAGTCAACAACGAAAACCGGCTCATACATAACATCACCGCCACCACCCACCACACACACACAAAACCGCCACGATGTGGATTCCTTCCTGGCTCAACTGGTACAAGAAGCCCGAGTACCGCGACATCAAGGAGTACTCCAATGCCGTCGTCTCCGGCAAGCGGCCACTGAGTCCCGATGGCCGTTCGCGGACACACATCCCGGCCCGTCTGCGGCTTGAGCGTGTTCTCGAGAACAAGACTTGTGCGTCACCTCCTCGCTGGCATACCCTCACCGTACATTCTAATTTGATTTCTAACACCCCACCCCAGGCAGCCCCATGTCCCTCTACGACTTCTACATGTACCTCAAGTACATCGAGTTCTCGCCCGAGAACCTCGAGTTCTACATCTGGTACCGCAACTACGAGGAGAACTACAAGCGCGCCCTCGCCGCCGAGAAGGACTCGTCCTCGCTCAACAGCGAGACCGAGAGCACCGCGTCCCTGACCAAGAAGAACAACGACACGACCACATCCGAGGCCTACTCCTCCGACCCCGAGATCGCCGAGACGTTGGCCCGCATCACCGAGATGATCAGCACCCAGGCCATGTGCGTCGGCGACACCTGCCGCCCGACCTTTGACCTGCCCAAGCCACCCGTCAAGCCCATCCCGCACCCGACCAACCTCAAGCACACGGTGACCAACACCCTCAATCTTGTGGACGCCAGCGCCGGCCGCCGCGCCGAGCTCAACGCCGTCGTCAAGACGTTCCTCGTGCCCGGTGCCGAGAAGGAGCTCAACATTCCCGCGCCCATGCGCGACACCGCCCTCGCCGAGCTCGCCCACTCGTCGGATCCCGCCCACCTCAAGCCCATCGCCGACCACATATATTTGCTGCTGCGCAACTGCTCCCACCGCAACTTTGTCCGCCTCGGTGTCTCCAACGGCACCTTTGAGACGTTGTGTGTCGCCACCACCCTCGGCATCTGCCTCACCATTGGCGGCGTCCTGTGTGTCCTGCTCCGTGCCTTCACACCCCACATCGGCGCCCACTCCCGCTTCGACGTCTTTGCCGCCTGGCCCATGTGGTGGTTGGGTCTGTCCCTGATTCTCTCTGGTCTCCGCGGCTCCTGCTTTTTCCTCCTGCTGTTCACCCGCCGCCAGCCTCTGCCCTGGGAACGCTTCGACGACAGCGCCAGCATCATCTCGCAGCGGACCGGCATTGTGCGCGCCCTGTCTCGCCTGATGATCTTTGATCGCAAGCTGCGCGTCAAGGATACGCATCTGCGCCGTCTGCAGCACCGCATCGTCATCCAGAGCCTGGTCTTTGGCGCCTTTTTCTCGTGTGTCGGCGTGTGCATCTTTATTTTCCTGCCCATCTGGAAGGAGACGCGCCACTGAACACGGTGGCATAAGATAAATACGACACACCCCGCCCTCTCTCCCTCCCTCACTCTACCAAAATGTACATTTCCTAGACTCTTGTTGTAGACACACAACCTGTGTCCTCTCCTATTTCGTTGCCTGTCTTCTCACGTACACCCGTATCTTTTTTATCATACCCTCGCTCTTGACGTCTTTTTGCGGTCGGTTTTACACAAACCTTTTATGACTGGGATCCTGTTTTTGATTTTTTGATTATTTTTGTGCTTTCTTTTCTTCTTACAGAGGGGAGTCATAAGAAGACTCCTCGCATACTATTATACTTATGTTTGGGACACGGCGAATCGGGGTTTAAATTATCGTTTTTGTTTATCATTGGTAACTCTTGTGAAAAGACCATTCACTACAGCACGCTTGTGACCTTCTTACCATTCATTACTTGACCGCTCATTCTATCTTAATAAAATTCAAACTTCGTCTTATTTGATATTCATCTCCACCGTACAAAACTATCATGACGAGGCACTCTGCCACTGTGACCCTTCCTCGTATCTCCTTGATTTTGTCCCCTATATCACCCACAGGCACGACTACCGACGTGCTTTCTTACCCTTCGTCCCCTACCAGATCGTCGTGTTCCCCGCGTTGCACATCCCGTTGTTGCCCGCCCCCATCGTGTACGGCGGGCTCAACCCCGGGTCCTCGTTGCAGTCCCCGTACCCCAGCACCACACTGTACGGCAGACGGTAGTGCCACATCTGGCCCGACTTCCCGTAGTCGTCGTCGCAGCACAGCCGGTCCAGCCCGTCCGTCATCCACCCGATGTTGTAGTAGGGGATGGTCAGGTCCTCGTCCTGCCAGTTGCACACGTACATGGCCGTCGTGTCGTAGCACCAGTGCCGCGCGCACGTTTGCGCATACGTGTGCGCCATGTCGTCGTGCATGTTGCGCAGCTTGTGCGCGCCGTCGCGCGTCCGCAGCGGGTCGGCGGTGGCCTCCATGCCACAGGAGTAGTTGTAGGTGATGCCGTTCTTGGAGTAGTCAAACCAGGGCCCACCCGGCCCGCGCCAATCCATCGGGGGCGAGCCAATGTCCGGGAGGTCCTCGGGCGTCCCGTTGTCAAAGGCAAAAAAAACTGATCTCTGAGGCGACCGTGTCGGTGGCGTAGGCCGGGTCGTAGCGGCGGACCTGGACGAGGATGTCCTGGACATGAAACGCGTCAGTGTCAAATTACTCTACCGTTTTATCTAACGACCAACTCACCTCCACACTGTTGCCATAGAGGGTCGTGGGCTCCTTGGATCTGCCAAAATAGCCGGTCCAAATGTTGGTCATGAGAGCAGGGACGCCTTCGACGGAGCTGTCCGCGGCCGTGTTCAAAGTGGTCGCGTCACGGCCTCCAAGAAGACCGGCCATGGCCTTGGCTCCAAAGAGCGGCAGCAGTGCTACCACGGCAGCGAACTTGGGAATCATGGTGCGAGACGTGTATTTGGTCTGCAGGAAGATCATGTGGAAAAATAGGAGTTGTTCGGTAGCAATTTGAGGTTGATCTGAATCTGTGTTCGGAAGCAGGTAAGGAAGGACAAGAAAGGTGAGAGAAAAAGGGCAGAAGGGACGAAAGAAAGTGGGAAGGAGACAGAATCTGGGGGATCCAAGAATCTGGGGAGGCAAACTTCCTGATCTGGCAAGAACGATCAAAACAACACAACAGGAAGGAGCGACCTCGATGGTATTCTGTCGCCGACCAAGACCGTTCACGTGAGCAGAGTCGTGAGCGAAGGCGATCAAAAATGTCTATTTTAATTCTTCATGATACAAAGGGAATGAAACTAAAAGGAAGAAAAACAAAAACAAAAACAAAAGCAAAGCTCGGCCGGAAATGTAATATACATGGTCTCCTTTTTTTCGTCGCTCAAAGGCGCCATCCGCCACCCCCTCTTGCTATCACCGCTTCGTCGTAGCAGCCACTGGACTCGCCGCTGCGTCCGCCAGTTTCTCTGCCGCCACCTTGTTACCCTTCTTAGGCTTCTTGGCCAGCGCCAGCACCCGCGCCGCCAGCTTGCCCAGCACCGCCTTGAGGCTCACCGTCGGGCCCTCGTCGGCGGCCACGAAGCGCCGCACGATGATGTTGAACATGCCGCCAAAGGCCAGCGCAATCGCCGTCGACGTGAAGATGATGACGTTGTAGGGCATGCTGAAATCGGGCGTCGGCAGGGATAGTAGTAGCGTGGTCGTACGCAGATTGGACCGCCAGGCGGCCGTGCGCGCCGTCGAGGGCGGGTGTAGGATCGTGATGACGGCGGCGGCGACGTCAAAGCCGCGGTTGGCGTCGGGCGGGTACTCGGTGTAGCGCAGAATGGACTTTTCAAAGTCGTACGTCAGAAACACCGTGGCGCCGGGTGGAATACGCATGCGGACCTCGAGCTGCGTGCCGCGGGCGCGGTCGAGCGCAGGGCGGTAGTACACTTCTTCAATGACGTCGCCACCCCCATCCGCATCCACCAGCCGCGCCGACAGCGTGTGCAGGTAGATGCGCATGAACCACGGCAGCGACTCCATGTAGACAAACTCGACCTCGGTGTCGGTGCTCGGGTTCGTCAGGATCGTCTGCACGCCGCCGCGCTCGGCGCCGTGGCCGGTCAGACTGCGCTCCGCGTACAGCAGCGGCGTCTCGGGTGTCAGCACGGCTGACTCTTGTGCATCCGCGTTGCCGTTGCCGTTGCCGTTCTCGTCGGGCAGCATCACCTCGAACGTCGTGTCGGGCCCGAAAAAGAAGCAGCGCGAGCGGCCGTCGGCGTTCTTGACCTCACGAACGCCCTCCGACAAATAGACGGTGCGCGCGCCCGCCACCTCGAGACACACGGGCGGCGTCGCCGGGTCGGCCAGCGTGCAGGTGCCGCGCATGGCCTTGCCAAAGATTTGCGTGAGCGACCAGTCCTGGTGCGCGCTGTAGTTGGCCGGGAAGCAGACGTGGTCGTCGTGGTGGTAGGGTTTCGCGGTGTCGCACTTGAGCTCCTGGCCCGGCAGCGGGCGCGGGATCGGGTTGTCGCGGGGCCGCTTGGACCGCTCAATGTCCAGCACCATGTCGATGGTCTGCTCGATTTGGAGGACGCACTCGCCGTCGCTGCCGTCGTCGGGGCAGATGGGCCGCACGTCAATGGCCATGCTCTGCCACGACGCGTCAAACAGCTTGTGGCCGTCGAGCAGCGACGCGATGCCCGTCTTGCCTTTGCAGGGCAACAACTTCAAAAAGGGCGTCAGGTTCTCGGTGCACACCACTTCGCGCGGCAGTGTGCCATACAGCAACTGCATGGACGTGTTGTTGGGGTGGTCGCCCTCCGGCTGGAAGGACATGACCGGCCGCGTCGTGCGCGTGCCGTCGATGAAGTTGAGCGACGCGCAGAACAGGCCCGACAGCGCGTTGGTCAGCGTCAGCCACTTCTCGTCGGCCTCCTCGTCCGTCTGCGCGTCCAGCCACGCCCACAGCTCGACGCCCGTGCCGCCCTCGCGCGTGCCCGCCCACGGCCGCGCGCCCCAGCTCTCGGCGTCCCATCGTCCCAAGCTGAAGCGCAGGTGCAGCTCGCGCGTGCCGGCGTACTGCAGGATCTGGCCGAGCGAGCGCGGGAAGAAGCGGAAGTTGTGGGCCTCGAACGCGGCGACGGTCGTGTTGGACCGGAAGTTGAAGCTGGCGAGGAGCGCCGACAGCGGCAAGGGCCGTAGGACGAGTTTCTCGTAGTAATCGGGGTCGTCGGTCACCGCAGCTGCGGCGGCAGAGGAGGCAGCGTCATTGGCGGCCGCTGGCAGGCTGTATGCGGCCAGCAGGCAGAGCAGATAGGAAAATAACCGTCGCATCGTGGTATGTGTGTGTGGTTGTGTGCGCGAGCGCGAGGGTTGGTGGTCGGAGGTCGAAGGTCGGAAAGGGGGGGAGAGAGGGGAGGAGGTCGAAACAGGGAGCTTGTCGCGGTGCGCGCCAGAAGCACTTAGGTGTTAAAATCGCCCACTGACGTCTGGCTGCTGAGCTGGTGGAGCTTGCCAGGGGCGCCCCACTTTGAGGGCGCTCCTCTGTGGAGAGGCTGGACGCTGATTGGACAGAAGTTAAGGGTGCTGGCAGCCTTGTCGCTTGCCTTTTGCCTCTGTGAAAAAGAGCAGCCGCGAAACGATCCTTTCAATTGACATCACCATCGCGTTCTCGACGACCACGAGCAACCAGAAGCGCATTACGGATCCCTTCGACATTGAGACATTCCACCCGACCTCATCGTATACGCGCACTGCCATCTACATCCTTCTCTTTACTGCACCTTTACCATGGCGGCCGAGCAAAGAAAGCTGCTCGGTAAGTTCTCACGAATTCCCTTCTCCTTGCCTAGCAACCTTGCGCCTGTCTGTCTGCCGCGTGGCCACCTACTGACATGTCACGCCCTCCCCTCCAGAGCAGCTCATGGGCGGCGGCGTCACGTCGCGCGGCGCCCAAATGTCCCTCAACGACCCCAAAGTCTGCCGCTCCTACATTGCCGGCACCTGCCCGCACGACCTCTTCACCAACACCAAGCAGGACCTGGGCATGTGCCCCAAGGTGCACTCGGACGCGCTGAAAGCCGAGTACGAGGCGCTGTCGCCCGCCGACCGTGCCAGCAAGTACGGCTTCGAGTACGACTACATGCGCGACCTGCAAAAGTACATTGAGGAGTGCAACCGGCGCATCGAGATTGCCCAGCGCCGCCTCGACAAGACGCCCGACGAGATCCGCCAGACCAACGCGCTGCTGCGCGCCATTGGTGAGCTGAACACGACCATCGCGGAGG
The DNA here is from genome assembly GCA_021396225.1 of Sporothrix inflata. Taxonomy (NCBI): domain Eukaryota; kingdom Fungi; phylum Ascomycota; class Sordariomycetes; order Ophiostomatales; family Ophiostomataceae; genus Sporothrix; species Sporothrix inflata. Next base: position 66,275 of record WNYF01000110.1, on the reverse strand, counting down.
GGCTGGTCGAAGTGGAGGTGTTGGGGGAGGCCGGCCTCGTGGGCCTCGCCATGGACGAGCTCGTGCGCGTGCGGCAGACGACGCAGGCGCGCGTGGACCGCGAAAAGGAACTCAAAGCGCTGAGCGACACGAGCGGGCCGTCGGGCCACCAGAAGCTGCAGGTGTGCGACGTGTGCGGCGCGTACCTGAGCCGGCTCGACAACGACCGGCGGCTGGCGGACCACTTTTACGGCAAGATGCATCTGGGCTATGCGCAGATGCGCAAGACGTACGAGACACTCTCCAAGGAGGCGCGGGGCAACCGGGGCCAGCATGCCCGGCCGCCGTTGTCGGTCTCTGTGGGCGGTGGCGGTGGCAGCGGTGACGGCCCGGACCACGGCGACGGCAGCGCGACGCCCAACTCGGCCAGCGGCGGCTACGGCTGGTCACGGGGAGGACGGGGCGGTGGCGGCGGTGGTGGTGGACGGAGGAACCGGCCACGGTGGTAGGCGTGTGACGAGGGTGTCTCTATGTATTGGTGCGTCTTGTTTAATTTTCATGTACAAAAGGCGGCGTATTATGCGGTCACTTCTAGGCGTCTGTTGTTTTCGGCTGGGCGTCATACAATAGGGAACTGAAACATAGGAAAGAGTTTGTATTTGACGATTTTGAGAGTAGACAACACGTACTGCCTTGCCCGAGTGATGTAAAAATATCTATTAACAATATGTTGCGCGTGCGTTCTTTTTTTTCGTGTTTCAGGGGTATACGAAGTCCAAACTGAAGAATCCAAACTGAAGAATCCAAACTGAAAAATTCAAACTAATGATGATAACAATGTTCAAAAAGGTGATTCAAAAAGAGGTATTCAAGAGGTATTCCAAAAAGAAACAATCCAAGAAACGTTGATGCAAAACAGCGTAGAAAAGAGCGCAGAATGCAATAATTAAAAGGAGTAACCAAAAAGAAGAACCAAAAGCGCACACAACGTCCGTCCCAGATTCCCATCATTGCCTTCCACTGACAACAGCCCAGAACGATCAGATCATCTAGACGGTGCCGTTCCGGGTGGCCTCTTCGACCTCCTCGTCCCAGGTGCCAATGGCGGGCGACAGCGGCTGCAGACTTGGGAGAGGCGGGAAGTTGAGCTTCCTTTTGGTGCCGTCGGCGGGGGCAGGCGTTGGCGCGGTCTCAGCCGGTTTGTCGGCCGCCGCTTTTTCAGCGGCAGCCTTTTCGGCGTACGTCTTTTCCGTCTTCTCCGCGACGGGTGCTGCCGCCGGTGTTGGGGTCGCCGTCGCCGGCTTCGCCGCCTCCACCTTTACGGACTTGGCCCCCGGCAACGACGGAAACACGCTGTCGGCGGGCCCTGGACTGGGCGGGACCATGGCCGACGGCTCGGCGGTGCCGTGGACCCACTCAGCAATGTCGGCACCAATGCTGCCGGCGTCGTTGAACTGGATGCGGCCGTTGCCGGCGCCGCCACCACTACGACGACCACCTCGATCGCCGCGGCCGCCACGCTCCCCACGACCCCGGCCACCCCGGCCACCGCGGCCGTTTGCGTTCGCGTTCGTGGACGGCTCCGGCTTGGCGGTCGCGGCGGACGCGTTGGCCATTGGCAGGATGCCGGCGTGGCGGGAGCCCTTCATGCCGACGCTGGGTGTGGTGTCCTTCCCCTCGTCCCAGTTGCCCTCCTTGACGCCCATCGCCTTCAGTTTGCGGTCCCGGTTGCGCGCACGCTCGTCCTCCAGCCGCTTGCGGTCCTCCTCGCCGCGCCGCCGCTTTTCGTCTTCGACCACTTTGCGGCGGCGGGCCTCTTCGCGGCCCTTGGCCACGGCGAGATCGTGGTCGCGCTCGTCGCGTTGGGCCTGTTCGAAGCGGCGGGTCTTTTCCTCGGAGGCAAGACGCATGGCGCTGAGTCTGGAGTCGAGCTCGGCCTCGGTGAGCTTGGTGCGGGGGTTGGCGCCGGACTGGGTGCGGGCGCTCGGCGGAACGCCGTTGTTCGGCGTTCCGCTGGCGGCGTTGGTGGCGTTGGCCGCGTTGGCCGCGTCGGCGGCGGCCGCGCCTTTGATGGTAAAGTTGCGTGTGGCTTTGGGCCCCGTGGGTGGCGTCCCGGCGGCGGTCGTGGCTGTCCGGCTGGCGTCGTCTTTGGGTGCCGCCGCATTTTGTGTCTGCTGCTGCTGCTGTTGTTGTTGCTTCCCCTGCTTTTGCTGCTTCGGGTGCTTGTCGTGCTGCTGCTTCTGTGCGGGCTGCTCACCGGGTGGTGCGGCCCCATTCTTCACCGGTGCCTGGCCATTCTTGGCCGGTGCAGGCGCCCCCTTGCCTCCTCCTCCGGGCGTCTCCTTGCCCTGCGCGTTACCGCCGCCTCGCCGGGTCTTGTCGCCGCCCCTTCTCGATTTGGACGCCGACTGTTGTGCGGGTGCTGTCGCAGGTGTGCCGGTCGCAGCGGCAGGTGCTGTCGATGCTCCTGTCGCCGCTGCTCCTGCTGCCGGTGCAGGTGTTGTGGGCGCAGGCTGGACCGCCGGCGGGGTCGCCGGCCGGTTGTGCCGTGACTGTGCGAGGGAGGGCGGCGGCGGCGCGGCGGGCGCCTTGGGCGGCTCGGGTGTGTTTGTCGCCGGGGTGGCTGCGGACGACGTCACAGCGGCGGCGGCTGCCTGCGCTTTCTGTGCGCCGCCATTTGCCTTGCCGTGGCCGTTTTGGTTGTGGTTGTGGTTGCTGTTCGGCGCATTGTTCGCATTCGCATTCGCATTGCTGGCCTTGGGCTTGCGGTCCCGGTTGCGTCGCGAGCCGTTGGCACCGTTTCCGTTGGCGCCGTTTTGGGTGTCTGCGCCGCCGCCACCACCGCCGCCGTTCTTTGCCGGGCCTTTCGGTGCTGCCGCTGCTGGCGTCTCGGTTGCGGGTGTGGCCGTGGCCGTCGCAGTGGCCGTCGGCGCAGCAACGGGCGCAGACACCGTCTGAGGCACCTGGACCGCCGGCGCCGGCTGCTGAACGGGCTCAAAGTCGTCGGCAAACAGGTCGTCGTCGGTGCGACCGCCAAACTGCTCGTCCATTGTGGGTGGAAGGGAGGAGATGGCGCAACGAGATGCGAGGGAGGTGTGTTGAGGTGTGTTGAGGTTCTGGTCGGTTTCTCGTCGGTGAGCGATTGATAACGTAAAGATGTTGTATGCTAGAAGATTCAGGTCGTTTTGGTATTGCACAGTCTCGGTATTGTGGTCGTCGTGGGTGGGAAGTCGAGTTTGCAGGGGAGGGATGCAGTTGACGATGCGAGGCAGAAAGGCGGAAATGCGAAAGGCAGAAAGGGCGTTGGCGGCAGGATGTGAATTTTGGGAATGCAAATGTAAAATACAGTTGGGGAAGAGGCGGGGCTGGGCCGGTGAGCTTTAGCGGGCTTCTTAGCGGGCAATTTGGGTTCTGGACTCGAGGGCTGGTCGCACTGTGCAGAAGGCTGAAGGCTGTCTTTGTGGGGGGGGTTGTGCTCTTGTCACTAACTAGGCTCGCTAGGCTGCCTGCTGCTCACTGCCTTCCGTCCCTTCAGGCTTCACGGCTATCCAGGCCTTGCCTCTTCTGCCATCACCAGCCACCTCAGACGGCCCTTGCCCTTGCATCGCTCTGTTTAGCGACTTTGTTTTGTCTGTTCTCTCTTCTGTGTTCAGTCGCGTATGTAGCGGATCCTACCATCCTCGGTGCGTCTCCTTATCGTTTGTTGCCTGCTCGGACGTAATGAGAGATGCCCGCACGGCCTCTGCCAACGCCTCCGCCGAGTCGACCAGCAGGATGCCGTAGCGGGTGCACACCATCTGGACGTTGCCGCGCTTGACGTAGCCCGGTGGACAGCCGACAATGGCTTGCGCGGTGCCCCGTCCGGCACAGAGGCCCAGCTCGAGCAGACTGACGGACCCCTCGCGGCCCGGGTCGAAGAAGAAGGCAATGAGGGTCGCCTGCTCCTGCATCTCTAGCTCCCAGCCGACCTGCTGGCGGAACGGGTGAAAGTCTGGGTCCTCGACCCACGAGGCGTCCCAGTCTGGTCGGAGCGGGTCAAACACGGTCACAGGACAATCAAGGACGGCCGTGCGGACGACGTGGCGCCAGTCGACGACGGGCTTGCTATCATCTTTGACGGGTGTGGTGCCGGCGAGAAAGAGGCGGGTGGCGTGTTGAATCGCTGGTCGGTCCGGTGCGCAGACGATCTGGGCGACGGCTGCGTTCGAGACGTTTGTTGACGACATTGTAGGTGGCGAAGAGGAAAGACGTTGGGATTGATTGAGCGAGCTGGTTGTCGCAGAAGTTCGAACCGGCGTGGTGTTGATGAGGTCTTAATGAGGCTCTGTGATAATGCAATATTTAAAGTGCTGCTAACATGGGGAGGCGCCATCGGTTGGATCGCACTGGTGGCTTGCAGCCCTGCAGCCCCCTGTCATTGAGGCTGCAACTCGCCCCCGAGTCCTGGCCGTCTGGACCATGGCTGCGAATTTACAAGATGTGGTGTTGATACGCTCTGCACGTGGCATATCGATCGCACTCCCGCATATGAAGGTGATTAACAGGGCTTGGTGTAAATATAACTACATGAGTGGGGAGGAAGTCAGAACAATTGCCGGCCCTCCCTGTCTGGACTGCATCTGTGTAATTTACGGGTGAGCTGGATAATGTCCACTGGTTGATCGAGGGCAGCGTTCAGACAGAGCAGCCCGTCTGGGGGTGGCAATCTGTAGACTATATAGGTACGTGTACGGGGCCCGAATGAATGGAAGAAGACGCCTCGTGTTTTTGCACAGGATCGTGCGTCAAAATACGACGTACAGAGCGATCGAACACGCCTCCACAATGAGGAGCCTCACGTCGACCGTTTTGGCGGCAGCCTTGTCACTGTCTGCAGTGAACGCTGCTCCAGCATGGGTGGGACGTACACCCTCGTTGTTCGACGCAAGAGATATACTAACACAGCCTTCTAGGCACGCGACACGATCACGCCCTGCGACAACCTCATCATGGCCATGGAGAGCCTCGAGAGCCTCCAGGCGTACCTCCAGGGCCTCATGAACTTGGGCGGGACGACGACAGCCGGCCGGCCGGGCGTGCAGGCGCTCTTCACGGCCATGGACGGCACCGTCAACGACATCAACGGGGTCTACACGACGCTCCCAGAGTGCAAGCGGCAGTACGACGATGCGCTGTCCCAGGGCGGCGTTGACGCCGCCTCGCCCTCGCTTTGTGGCGTGCTCACGGCCGCCCTTGCCCAGATCGACGCCATTGAGCAGAAGACCGTGACGGCGGCCGCGGCCGACCCGAAGACGGACCTGTCGCCGCTGCACGCGAAGCTGGAGGCGGCCAAGACGGACTTGCAGCAGGCGGTGGCCGGGTTTACATTGTCGGGTGTGTGTGGGGGGTAGGGAGTAGGAGGTGGAAACAAAATGTACAGAATCTTGAAGAAAGGAAAATAGAGAGAGAAAGCCACTTGTGAACTCCAACTTCAGTTAACAACCAACCGACCGCTACGACGTATTATTCCGTACTTGGGCTGATCGCTAGCGGGAACAGGGGTCGTCGAATGCCCATTGCCCAGTGGCTGTTGGCTGTTGGCTGTTGGCTGTTGTCAGCCGTGCCTGTCCGTGTCTGTGCTTGCGCCTGGATTCTGGTCATGTTTCATTTCGCGTCTTCCATCGATCCGCTTCAGGCGTCCTCTTTCTCTCTCCCGCATCCCATCGCGTCCCAACCATGCAACGCCATCACGAGACGCGGCGACGCAAACCCACCACCCCGGTCGCGTGCGAGCCGGCGCTCGACTCGCTCGAGTGCGAGCTGTACGTACACCACCCTTTCTAACACGGAGTAGCCGACCTCATTGACACCCACCCCCTCTAGATGGCACCGCAACGCCGACGCATCCCCCTTTTTGCGCCTGCCGCCCGAGATCCGTAACCGCATCTACGTCCTCGTCCTCACCGTCGGCCAGATCCACGTCCGCTACCGCCCGTGGCGGCAGAGAAAACACGTCGGTGACACAGCCGGTAATAAGACAAAGACCAAGGCGACCGCCCCCGACCACGGCGGCTTCTACGCCATCGCCCTCGGCGTCGACCAGGATGCGTGGAGGGCGACGACGGCGACGACGACGACGATGACGACGACGACGAAAAAGAAAGGCAAGGCACGCGTGCTACCCCTCCCCGACGCCCTCACCCCCTTGGCCGCCGTCTGCCGCCAGCTCTACCGCGACACCGCCGCCCTGCCGTTTGCCCTCAACGCCTGGTCCTTTGAAAGTGCCCGCCTCATGGAGCGCTACCTGGTCCGGGAAAAAAGGCTCACCCTCCTGCAACGCCGCGCCATTGGCGTCCTCGTCGTCAGCGTGTCCGACGATCTGCCCTCGCGCAGCATGGAAAAGGTCCTGGGCGGCCTGCGCGCCGTCGTCTGGCGCGACGGCAAGACCGTCCAGCGCTGGGAGCTGGCGAGCGCCGCCGAGCTGCAGCGGCTGGTCGCGGGGACGCAGCGGGCGTCGTTGTCGGCGCGGAGTCGGGGGGCGTTGCACTTGTACGAGTGAACGTACGAGTGAAAGTACGGGTGCGAAGCACGAGTACGAGTACGGAGGACAGATGACGGAGTACTCCGTACTCCGTCGACCGGGAGTATTGGGCATTTACGACTTACGATTGCATTGAATAACGACTTGCATACAGAGGATTTACAAATACATGCATTGATAGAGAGGACAGGCTGTGTGTAGAGTCGCGTGAGATGGTAGAAGGTAGACGACAATCGACTCGTTCACACTGGGTTAACCCCGATGGATCGCGTGCTTATATACCAGACCATGGCCCAATTTCTTCAACGAACAGGTCCAGTGGCCAAATGGCAAGGCGCTTGGCTACGAACCAAGAGATTGCAGGTTCGATCCCTGCCTGGATCGTTTCTTTTTGCCTTTTTCGACAAAGTCGACGCGATGTCGCAACTCGTTTTTTTATTGTTGTTTTTTATTCCTTTTTTATTCCTTTTTTATTCATTTTTTGTTCTTTTTTGTTCTTTTTTGTTCTTTTCTTTTACTTCTTTTCATCCTTTTTCTAAAACTTTTTAAAACTTTTAATTCGTTTTTGAATTTGTCTTTTATTGTTCTTGAACTCATTTTTACTCGTCCCCCCAAAATTCAAGTAAACGCACTGTAAATGCTGTTCGAAATTGATAAAAGGTAAATATTCAAATTACTGCTAATGGTATCATAAATCATGGCGCATCCCCATCTTGCGATGCCGTCTATCCTTTCCGACCCTTTCTGTTGCTACTGCTTTAATGGCCAGTTCGTGGCTACCGTCTCTTGCACAGACACCTCGTTCTTGATCCAGATCTGGCCATGACTATGGCTCTGACCGTACGCATGGTTTTGGCCATACAGCCCCAAAATCTCGTCGACGCTGTCTTGGCCGCGGCTCAAGTAGGCCTTGGGCAGCCGCGACGGCAGAATCTCGACTTCCGGCACGCTGTCAAACTTTTCGTCCTGCACGCTGTTGGGGGTGCTGCCCTGGGTGCTTCGTGGTGTGCTCTCCATGGAGGAGGGGCCCGATTCGAGGTCCAACGACTTGGCCGACGGCACCACGGGTGCCGCCCCCACGTCTGGTTCGCACATGGTAAACTGCGGCAGGACGTCGTCGGCCGGGTGGTGGGGATGGGTGCTGTTGACGGCGAGCCCACGGTGGCGGAGGTAGAGCGGCCGCAAAGTGGGGATGGCGAGGCAGACCATGGAGACGGCGATCTCGGCGCCGGCCCAGGCAAAGTAGGTGACAAAGGTTACTGTGACGTTAGTAGGCATTCATCATTCATTTTGAAATGTGGGTAGGGGCACGTACATGTGTAGTTCAAGACGTTGAGACGGGCGAGGACGACGGTCCGGATGATGCCGCAGACGCCGGCGCTGTCGACGTTAGTGGTGAACATGAGAGAGGGGGAATGTTGGGGCCACCCACATAATGCCCAAGCTCATGCTGCTGGACAACACAATCTTCTCGCGGCGCTGCATCCGCAGCGACCAGATGAAGAGCCAGGGAAACGCCGCAAAAAAGAAGTCGCACGCGCTCGACCACACGCCCAGCCCCACGCTCATCGGCTGGATCTGCAGGTTCCAATGCCCGGCCGTCCGAAACGGGTCCCAGCTCATCTTGACGGGCGTCGACTGGTTCCACAGCATGATGGTGAGCGCCGTGGACGTGCTCGCGGTCACGCCCACGAGGCACCACAGCGCGATCTTGTGCCAGCGCAGCTGGACCACCCGCAGCAAAAAGAGGCCGGTGGTCAGCTTGGCCATGGCGTTGCCGGTAATGGCAAACGTGTTGGCGACGTAGGTCCAGAAGATGGCGTCGGACGACTGCTGCAGACTCAGGCTCCAGAAGCTCTGGCCCAGCCCAAAGTGGACGGCGACCTGGATGGCACAGGCAAACACCAAAAAAAAGACGGCGGTGGCGGCAAACAGATAGTCCTCGGCGCCGACAAAGCGGACAAGGTGGACGCGGGTGTAGAGGCGGAGGGCGACGAGGGCGAGGCACAGCACGGCCATGGCCCACGTGGCACAGGCGAGGGCGCTGCCGGGAGGCATCATGGTCGTCGTCGTGAAGAGTGTCGTCGAGACCGATGAGGCGACGAAGACATTGGACGGTCGTTGGGTGTAGGACGGGAGACAAAAACGGCGACGAAGAGAAAGGGAATCAAAAAGAGAAGAAAGAAAAGACGAAAAGACGAAAATAGGAAGAAGAGGATATAAAAGACAAAAAGAGAGAAGCGGGGGGCTGAGATAAACAGGGAACGGCAGTGCCGGCGCGAGATATCACAAAAAAAGGAAACAAGCACGACACCACAACACCACAACAGTCACAGAGTAGACACGGCCAGCCATTGACACCGTCAGGACAGGGCCAGCCACACGACACTAGCGATCAGGATCAACACACTACCCACTGCATGCAACTCTGTACGGAGGGATGCGGAGGATTGACCACTTGCCTTGTCCAGGACGGCCACTCATACTCGTTGGTGTGCTGTGGAGGCGGGCAACAGGGCAGGCACCGGGCAGGCACCAGACAGCCATTTCCGCTCTTCGTTCAGCCCAGGTGGTGGATGGCCGGAAGACCACAGGAACGGCCACAAAAACGGGCTGCTCCACACCCTCTTCGAGAGCTTCCATCTCTTTTCCAGTGAAGAGGTCTCGTCGATGAATCCAATTTGGCAAGGCGATTGGAACATCTTGGGAAAGAGGCTGAAGGCTGTTGGTCGCTCCTTCCTGTAGACGCTGGAGGAACGCCCGTCAACGCCTGTGGCAGCTGTTAGTGGCCGTCGTTGGCTGTCAGTGGTGTAAGTGGTTTGCGGCTAGTGGCGGTCGGGCGACGGGATTGGCTGCAGCCCTGGGCGGTGTAGCCAATCAGGGCCCACAATTCCGCCCAGGTACCCGCCGAGGCACAGCAGCACGCCGTTCCTGCACGCTGATGGGCTGGCCCTCGAGGAATCACGGCGCACGACTACGCGCCAGGCGCCGGGGGGACGAGGAGAGCTCTCTGTGGCCTGTTGTGTGCAGCCTTTCTGTCATTTTTGCGAGTGCTAGTGCACTTTTAACCTATTTTTGTCACCTTTGCATGTTTTCTTCTGCACGTGTGTCGTTCTGCGAGTGCACTTGTGGCCGGCTCAAGTAGGCAAGCCGGCGTTCGGAGGATGATATGAAGGCTGTTGCCATGAAGGAACAATGGGTTGTGCATGCAAATGTAGACCCGAGAGTCTCTGTGATTTGTATTTGTCTGGCCCATGACGGGCACAGCGATTAAAGAGTGAATAATAAGTGAGGGTTGAAGTGAAAGAAAAGGAAAGAAAAGGAAAGAAAAAAGCAAAACATAGCCTGCAGGAAATCCGGACCACGTATGGTCCCCATACGCTGGCCTGGGTATCTTACATGGAAACAAAAAGAGCATGAAAAGGACAAAGAATCAAAGAAAAGCAAGAAAAGCAAAAACAAAACAAGCAAACCTTTTATGCGAAAAATCCTGACCACGTATGGTCCCCATACGCTGGCCTGGGTATTTTACATAGTATAACAGAAGAACGAGGCGAAATCAAAAAAAAAAAAAAAAAGAGAGAGGAAAGGAAAGGAGGTGATAAAAGGCACGTGAGAGACGTGGACTTGTCCACATCTAAGCAAACTGCTCGGTGGTGTTCTTCTCGTTGGCGCCGGCACGGGCCTGGAGGCCGACGCACTCGTACTGGCGGAACTTGCGGGCAGGGAGCTTGGCCATGAACTGGGGGGGGGTTAGCACGAACAATGGCAGCAACAGTAACAGTTGAGAGGGGGTGGCTTACCATCTCATCAATCTCTTCGAGAGTACGGCCCTTGACCTCGGGCAGGAAGAAGAAGATCCAGGCGCTGACATGTTAGCGACGAACAGATTCAAGAAGACGACGGGATATACATACGCAGCAATCAGGCACGACGGGAACCAAATGTAGCCGTACTTGGGGCCCCAGCCGAGCGAACCCGGGTTGATAAAGTACGGCGCCGTGAAGGTGGCCAGCCACGCCAAGAAGAACCCCATGGCCGTGGCCACACCAAACGTCAGCGACCGCAGCCGCTGCGACGGCAGCTCGCCGCCCGACAGCCACGCGTACGACGACACCAGGCCGTTGTAGCCGACAATGTAGATGACGCTGAACGCCACGATGCCCTTGCCGGCGGACTCGGAGCCGGGTTTGATCGTATAGATAATGGCGGTGAACAGCTGGGCGAAGGCGCAGATCGTCAGGCCCGTCGTCAGGAACACGCGGCGGCGGCCGATGCGCGTAATGACGGCCGAGTTGACGAGGATGACAAAGACGCCCACCCCGGACAAGATGCAGGAGTTCTGGAAGGGCGCGTCGATGCCGGCCTCGGCAAAGAAGTACGTGCCGTAGGCAATCATGTACATGGCACCCGACGCGCCCTGCGTCGACAGCGCGCCAATGGCGATGAGCGTGCGGCGCCGGTCAATGGGGTTGCGAATCAGGTCCATGAGGCCGACGCTGGCGTTCAACGACTTTTCGGCCTCGAGGCCGTCCTGGATCTCCGTGGCCTCGGCCTCGACAATGTCGTCCGTGTAGGGCCGCAGCCAACGCAGGGCCACGCGGGCCTGGTCGTACTTGCCCTGGTCCATGAGCCAGCGCGGCGATTCGGGGATCAGGAACAACGCAAAGAACAAAAGACCCGGGATGACAAAGATGATGGCCAGCGGGATAATGTACGAGTTCTTCCCCTCGATGGACGCGGTAAAGTTGTCGATGACCGTGCCCACCAGCGCGCCCACCGACGTCCACACCTGGAAGGCCGAGATCATCATGCCGCGGTACTTGGCGGGCGCGCACTCCTGGATGTAGAGCTGCGAGTAGGTCATGAACATGCCGTTGGCCAGACCAATCAGCAGCCGGCCGGCGTACATGGCCCCAATGGACGTGGCCGTCATCATGACCACGTTGGCCACGATGCACAGCACAATGGCCGCCCAGATGCACATGCGCCGGCTCAGGTAGGCCGCCGTGGGGCCGGCCAGGCCGGAGCTGACAAACGCGCCCATGATCATGAGCGATGAGATGAGCTGCTGGCGGTCGGTCTGGAGGCCGTACGTGGGGGCGAGCGACGGGTCCTTGTTGGGGATTTCATAGCCGAAGATCTGCACACGGCGCGGTTAGTGACTATAGAAAAAGGAGCGGAGGATGACACAAGGCATCGTACCTTGAGGAAACCCGGCATGGCCTGCAGACCACTGATGAGACCAAAGTCCACACCGTACTGGAACGGACACATGGACATGAGCGTGCACGCGGTCAGACACTTCCAGTGGTCGAGCATGCTGGTGGTGTCCTCGACGGCGTGGACAATGGCCGACTCGTTGAGGGCGGCGACGCCGGCGGCGGCCTCGTTGTGCTCATTGTGCGAGGGAGACGAAGAAGAGGGTTCCTGGTGCTCGTTCTCGGCGACCGAGACATCTTTCTGGGAGCCCATGGTGGGCGACAAACGTGGGAGGAAGGTAGAAGATGGTTTGTGTTGTAAACAAAAGGATGAGATGAGGTAAAAGGGGTGACGATTCTGACAGTAAGCAGCACCGACGGCAGGATTTATACTCTCGGTGAGATGTAAACAAAGTGTCAAGTTGGGAGAAGAGAACAAATAAAAAGAACAATTATAAAAGAAGAAGGCAAGAATGAAATTCACAGGGGAGAAAGGAAAAGGGATGAAATGAATAGAGAGCGGCCGGGATAATAACTGGGAAAAGAGCGACGGGGTTGAGCGGTCCTTTTATGAGTGTTGTCGCCTCGGCGGCGTACCAACGGGCTGCGATATAATTTGGGAAATGCAACGAGAAAAGATGGTGCACTGTGCACGGTGGCAAGAGGAGAGGAGTGGCTAGAATACAAAACAGAAAGCGAGGACCAGGATGGACCGTGGACCGTGGTGGCAGCGTGGGACTGGACTCTGGGGAAGGTGGACCTGATCTCGAGTCTGGGGTTTAGACCGTGGAGAGGCAGGTCTAGGGAGAGAGTCTGGGGCGTCACGTCTGGGGGAAAGAGAAAAAGTCTTGAACGAGCCAACGTCAACTCAATGCCGGCTGGAAACTTTCGCTCCCGGATGCAAGGCACCACACTTGGAGGGTTGGGGAGGGCGTGGGAGAGCTGGGGAGGTGGTTTTTGTCGCCTCAATTCTTCCTAGCTTTTGTCAATATTGGCACGCGGAGAGGGGGAAAAGGGCAAGACAAGACAAAGGGAGGGTAAATAGTGTCACGCAGTACCAGACATTGGGAAAAAAGAATAAAAAGAATAAAAGGAAATAAAAGAGAAAAATGACCTACTCGACAAGCATGAAAATAGCAGTGCAGCAATGCGGCGACTATGCAACAGCAGGAAGGTGCGCCGTATTCCGGGTGCTCCAATTCGAGAGAAACCCTGGTCTGCTCGTGTGTTAAGCTGTGTGTCTTGTGGTCTCCAAACTTGCCCTCTTGTTGTTGATTGGAGCTGTTTGCAAAGTCGTATATCGGTCCAGGGTGGAGGTGTATCTGCACGTGTTTCTTTTTACGGTCTTCTCTCCTGCCTTGCAGATCATGAACACAGTTGCAGCATGACAAACAAATGACAGTATCAAAGACTACGCGTGAGGGTGACAGGAGGGAAAGCAGTGAATGGAAAAGGAGGGTAGATGATAAACAAAGTCGAATAACGATGCACAATATAGGAAGGGTTCGCGAACGTCCAACAAACCCAATATAGCCTACGCCCGTCTGTCGATATTGCGTCTATATTAGGGGGCAAAGGGACGAGAGGGGAAAGGGGAGAGAAGAGAAGAGAAGACGGGGAAGAAGCCAGCGAGAGCGAAAGAAAGGAGAAAGAGAGCAACCCAGAAAGCACAGATCATCGTGGTCGCCGTGCCATGGCTTGACCATGCCTGTATCGAGTTGGGCTGTCCTGAGCTCGTTTTCGTTCTTTGCGTCCGCGCGTCCCAAAACAGGAATAGGAGGAAAAGGAGGTGTCCATTTCTGGTATTGGCATTGGCCCGACGAGGATTGCCTATCTGTTGCTAGCCCAGATCATCCTTAGGCCATCCTAGATTTACAGCCTCCTCTTCCCTTCTCCCAATCCACAAATACACGGCTCTCCGCGTATGTCCTGCACATCGTCGACGCCTTACTCACCGTCCCAGGTTTCGAGCACTAGGTTGTGTCGATTGGATCCGGGTTGACCGTTCTTTTGTCGTGCTGTCCACTTGGGCTGTCTTCTTGGTAGCTTCTGCCCCAGGCCAGCTGCCAGCTTCTGGCCCACTTCCAATGCCTCCTAATGCCTCCTCCCGTGGTCGTCTACCTAATCAGACAATTGCCGATAGCAATCGCAAACAAGAGGAAGAGGGGGGACGAGGAGATGGACCCATTGGCAAAACGACTCCGCATTTATCATTTTCCAGACACCCAGCGAGCCAAACACCAATGGTCAAGTGGATCCGATCGAAGCCCCCTGGTCGCCGTCTCTCTGGGGAAGACGAGAAGACAAAGAGGAAAAGGTTTGGGGTCGTGGAGCCTCCTGGCTGTCAAGTGGAGTCGAACCCGAAGCGTGCCATGTGCGTTGTTGACCTCTCGGACGAATCCGCCGTCCAGGAGAAGACTAGTGGACGTTTTTAGGCGTTGTCGAGTGGCGTTGGCGACCTTTCCTATCGAGCTGGTTGTTCTTGGCCCCCTCTTGCCGTGCTTTTTGCCTATTCTCGCTCGACTTTGCACCTCGTCTGCCGACCGTCTGGGTTCCTTTGCTGTGTCTTTTGCCTTTTGCCTTTCCCCTCATTTTGTTGTTTCCCCACACTCCCCCTGTCTGTTATCCACCCATTTTCTCTGCCCAGACGCTACGATCCTGACGAACACGCGATGGGCATTGTCAGTCACTGTCAGTTGGCGGGTGTCAATGGTTGCCAATGGGGTCTTTCGACTTTCTCCTCTTCTCGCTTTCTATCCCGTGGAAAACAGCATCCCAATGACTCGTGGGTGGACGTGACCGCGAGGAGGTGTCTGGTCCGCCTTGTCTGCCCCCACAGTCTCCCACACTCGTCCACACCCTTGCCCACACCCTTGCCCACTCGCTGCATTCTTCACCGTAGACGCCCAATGTGCCCCAGTGCCAGCAGTCTAGTGCCCCAACACTTACGTCGTAGCGCCGTGCCCTGTGCTGCCTCTTTAGGTCCCTGTCAACGACGTGGGCACCTGGCCGCGCCCCTTGGCAGGCATCGGCTCTATTTTACCGATCAGCTTTGTTCTGGCCACCAAGCAAAGTGCATGTACCGTTGAATGCGGTGGTGGAGAAGTCAAACAGAGGGAGGGGGTTGCTGCTGGGGTTGGCATTGGAAAAGAGGAATGCAGTCGTCAAGCGAGACAGAGAAAATCAAAAGACGTAGAAAATCAAAAAGAAAAAGAAAAAGAAAAAGAAAGAAAGAAAGGGGCCAACCATGGGCAGAGTCACAATGATACTCCGTACTCCATACACTGGCTAAGACGTAACACGAGCAGCCCTTACTGAACCAACCGATCCACGACAGCAATACAACCGCAGGCGGCACATCCTTTCGATCCAAACGGAGCAAAGCCAAGCAGCGCAAAGCCAAACAGAGACAAGAGAAAGCCAAGACGTCGTTCCTCTTGCGGGCCAATCAGTGTCTCTGCTTCTTCTGGTCAGCTGCAGGTCGGCTTTCTCGTTCGTCTGCAGCACGGCAGACTGACGGCAGAGCTGCCAGTCGTGAAAGTGCTTCCCGTATGCCGTGCCCTCCATTCGTGTTTGACCGGTGCCGGCACGAAACTGCAGACTCTCCTCGACCCCTCCGCCCCTCCTCCCCTCCTTTAGTGACGATCGGGCTGCGGAGCTAAGAGGAGAAGCAAACGATGCTAAAATGATGACAAAATATCACGAAAGACACTGAAACAGGCTTCAGCATCTGCCACCACCTCCTCCATCGTTCACGCCTCCATCGTGCCTACTTCGTGTCCATCCCAAATCTACGTCTCTTCTCCCCCTCGTATGATACGGAGCATACTCGCTGTTCGGAGAATGCAAACCTGGCTGTTCATGTCCCGTCAGCTCTTGATTTCTTATTTTTTCTGATTTGATATCGTTTATCGTTTGCTGCCCGGACCTGTGAAGAAGGAACAAGGAACAAGGAACAAGGAACAACCCTTCCTATCCTTTCAGTCCGTTCTCCTCTCCCCTTTTCGACTGTTCACATCCGCGCCGGCCAATGCATAGGAGCTGATAAATCCAAGCCGCCAACATCCCAACGGATTGTTTCCCTCAACCTGCTACCTTTGTCTTCTTATTTCCTATTTCCTATTTTCTTATACTCTTATTTCCTGTTTCCTATTCTGTCTTTTTTATCTTCCCGCCTTATAAGAAGCCCGTTTTGGTTTGAACTCGGAATATAGAGTAGACCTCTCTATATCAAACACAGTCAACAACCGGGACATCATCAACAACACATCGCCATATCGCCACAGCACAACCCACCCCCACCATGATCGTCGACACGTTTGCGCCGCAGCTTTCGCTGGTCTGGCTGCAGCAGGCCCTCGTCGACTTCGGCACCGCCAACGTGCTGCTCGCCGTCGTCTCCGTGGCCCTGGCCGCCCTCATCATCGACTACGCCCGCATGCTCTACCTGCGCGCGCGCATGCCTCCGGGGCCCTTCCCGCTGCCCATTGTCGGCAACACCTTTTTGCTGCCCAAGAACAAGCCGTGGATCTATTTCGAAGAGCTCTCCGAGTACTACAAGGTGCCCCTCATCACCTTCTGGATCGGCCGCAACCCGACGGTGTGGATCAACGACGCCTGGTGCGCCCACGAGATTTTGGAGAAGAAGGCCCAGATCTACGCCTCCCGCCCGCGCATGGTCGTCTTTGGCGAGCTTGGCACGGGGCAGTCCAACCTGGTGACCATGCGCGTGCGCAACAACACCGAACGTGAGCACTGGCGCGTGCACCGCAAGCTGATGCACCTGGGCGTCGGCGTGCAGGCGGTGCGGCGGTACCGCGACGTGCAAAACAACGAGAGCAAGGTCGTGGCCCTCGACTTTCTGCGCGCGCCCACCGAATACGTCAAGCACCTGGAGCGGTATGCCACCAGCGTCGTATCCGTCTTGGCGTTCGGCCGCCGCGTCGCGCACTACAGCGACCCCATCATCACCGAAGTCATTGCCCTCATGCACCTCGCCGCCGACCTCAACGTGCCCGGCAAGTCCTTCCCCATGCTGCTCGAGACGTTTCCCATCCTGGCCAAGTTCCCACGCTGGGCACCCTGGTTCCGCGGCATCGGCAACCGCGGCCAAAAGGGCGGGCACTACTTCTTCCATACGCTCGCCCAGGAGGCCGTCGAGCAGCGCGCCACCAAGGCCGACCACGAAAAGATTGGCGTGCCCACGCCCTTTGCCGAGACGCTCAACGACGAGGCCAGCAAGTACAGCCTGTCGACCGAAGAGCTGTCGAGTCTGACGGGCAATTTGTTCGGCGCCGGCTCCGACACGTCGTCCAGCACGTTGATCACGTTCATCCTCGCCTGCTGCGCCTTCCCCGCGCCCATGCGGAAGGCCCAGGCCGAGCTCGATGCCGTGGTGGGCCGCCAGCGCTCGCCCGATTGGGACGACACCGACCGCCTGCCATACGTCAACGCGCTCGTCAAGGAAGTCCTGCGGTGGCGCTCCGTCGCCATCATCGGCGGGCAGCCCCATTCCCCGACCCAGGACGACTACTACAAGGGCTGGTACATCCCCGCCGGCGCCTGGGTCCAGGGCAACGTCTGGGCCATCCACCACAACGCCCGCGAGTTCCCGGACCCGGACAATTTTGAGCCCGAGCGGTTTGTCAAAGGCAGCGAACACGCCCGGCCCTTCCCGGGTGACCGTGGCTACATGACCTTTGGCTGGGGCCGCCGTGTCTGCAGTGGCCAGGCGTTGGCCGAGCAGGGTGTGTGGATCACCGTGGCGCGCCTGCTGTGGGCGTACAACATTAGCAAGTACCGCGACCCCAAGACGGGCGTCGAAGAGGACGTCGACATTTTTGCCTTTACCAACGGCCTCAACATGCGCCCGCAGCCCTTCCGGTGTTCCATTGTGCCCCGCTCCGACGAAATTCGTGCCACCCTGGAACGCGAGGGCCAGCAGGCGCTCATCGACCTCAAGCCCCTCGACGGCGAGAGCAAGTACCGTATGAGCACGTTCTACCAAGAGCAGAAGCGCGCCATCGCCGAGGAGCCCGTCTTTGACGAGAACGGCGAGCTCAAGGTGGTCAAGGTGAAATGAGAGGGGGGGTGAGGAGAGAAAATATCTAGATTGATACTCAAGAAGATGAAAGGTGAGGTGTAGAGTAATGACTGCACATTGCAGGATAGAGACGAGGAAGCTGTGGTGTATGTTTGATTTTTCTAACCCCGATCCATGATCATAAACTACTTGAATGTATATAATTGAATTTACAAAACAATCCAAAATATAAACAACGCTCAAACAGAACCAACAGACATACGACTCTGCAATGTTGATATAATATACAAGCGAGGCCAAAATAAATGAGGCAAAAGGCCCGATCGTGGGTAAATAAACCGGCTAGTTACTGTTGTGACGCGGTACGCTGAACTGCGTCACAGAACAGGCAAACATGACAAGCTTCCACGAGAGCCGTTTATCGTAGGGCGCATCTTTGAAAACACGGCGGCTTGCATAAATGTCACGATCTGTAAACACGGTCGTATATTCAAGAATACCGTTTCTCCTCGGTACACAACGAAACACATCCCGAAAGATTCACACCACCGCCATGTCCAACACAACAAACACGACCGCGGCCTGCCCGCCCGGCGGCCAGATCCCCGACCTCAACACGCTGCCGATCCTGCACAACACGACGGTCGTGGCCATCCCCGGCAGCAACGCCTCGGACCACGCCATGTACGTGCTGCGCGCCGCGTCCCGTGCATCTGGCGCTGGGCTGCTACGAGTGGTGCGAGGTCAACAAGACGACCGTCCTCAACGACTTTACGTCGTGTTTGGACCAAAACGGGCGGGACAACCAGTCGACCATTTCGGGACTGTCGCATGGCAACGGAGGAGGAAGGGTGTCTCCAATGACCGTGACGGGGTTGACGTTGGGGGTCCTTTTACTGGGGATAACGATCGGTGTATAGTAGTCACGTTCTCACTTCTTATTTTACTGTCTATTTCCCCCCCTCAGATATCCACCGTATGCTGGAGCATCGCCTCGGTGGCGGCCCACAGCCGCGTGGCCGTATCGACACCCGTCGCGTGCGCGGCCACCAGGTCGTCCCGCAGCTGGCAGTCGCTCAGGTAGCCGATGGACTGTCCCTCTTCGCCCACGTTGACATCACGCAACGCCGGATCAAACGCCGCCACCAACGTCGTCGCCGCGCCCTGGTCCTGCGTCTTCCACAACCCCGCGGGCGCCGTCTTGGCAATGGTGTCCTGCCCTTCTTGGTCGAGCGACCGCGACAGCTCCGTCTCAATGGTGCCCGGGTGCACGGAAAAGGCCGTTATGGTTTCGCCCCTCTTCCTCAGACGGCGGGCCAGCTCGGTGGCGTGCAAAATGTTGGCCGTCTTGCTCTGACCGTACCCCAGAAAGCCGGGGTAACCGTCGACCGTCCGGAGGAAAAAGGGCGGCAGGCCGGTGCGCGGCTTCTCGTCGTCGGGCACGTCGTACACGTCCCGCGAGAAGGCGTAGTCGCTGAAGCGGACGGGCGACAGCTGGTGGCCCTGGCTGGTGAGGTTGACGATGCGGCTGGGTGAGGAGGCCGTTCGTAGTTTGGGCAGAAGGAGAGACGTCCACAGGAACACGCCCAGGTGGTTGGTCAGAAACTGTCCATCGACGGGCGTGCCGTCCGGTGCCGTGTTTGCGAGCCGCTCGGGCGTGCTGATGCCGGCGTTGTTGATCAACACGTCGACATGGCCGACCAGGTCGGCGACGGACTGGGCGGCCGCCCGCACCGAGTCCATGGACGCGAGGTCGAGCAGGACTGTGTGCAGCTGCACGCCCGGGTGTGCTTTGCTCACGTCCTTGACGACGGCGTCCAACTTGGCCTGCGTGCGCGACGCGAGAACAAGGTGTGCCGGCGCTTGCGATGCAATGGCCAGCACCGTCGTGTAGCCAATGCTGGCGGGGCTGATGCCGGTGACGACGACTATATGAGGTGTCAGAGAAACATTGTGCAAGCACGGTGTTGGGATTATTGACCTACCATTTTTCCCCTTGATCTGGTCGGCAAGGGCGGCGGCGACCTCCGTGGCCGTTGTGCTGGCACCGTACTCGGAATGTGTGGCGGCCATGAGAGCGTAGTTGACGAAGTGGTTGAAGTGAATGAGATGGGATGAGGTGTGATGAGACTATGTGAGTTAAAGTGTACCTAATTGTACAGGGAGTACTGCATCACCATTTCTACATGTTCATATTGTGTGTTTTTACTATGAAGACTTATATAAGACGATGCTACACGATGTCATTGGCCGATGCTTGGCTGCTTGACCACGTTTGAGTCTAGTTTTGGAGGGTGGCAGTCGTCTTCTCTGTCATACTCTCTAAATTCAATATGAATTGCATGAGGAGAAAAGACGGAACACGGGACACATTGCAGTCGTTCCATTAGACTCAACTGCATTCAACCCCAGACAATCCAGACAACAGTGCAAAGCCTCACGAGCCTCATCGTAGCGCGGGGGTGTAGTCTGTCACGTTCCTGTCGGGCCAATGCTGCCGACGTGTGGTTCTGTTGGTATGTTAGTAGTGTGGTTGGGCTGAGGGGTAAGCGTGCGGAGAGACGGGCGTTGAAGCGCCGTAAACACCGACGATGGTTGTAAGTGATTAAACGATTTACACAACAAACATTACACGGAACGGCCGGCTGGATACTCGGACTGCTGCGGACAAAGCTCGCGATCTGAGGGAGGGAAGAAGGCAACGATATGAGACTTGTGAAATCGTTTCATCAAGACATCGTGGAGACATGGACGACAAGGAAGAATGAGAAACCCGAGGGATGCCCGCACGGCGCGGTTGACAAACAATCCACCCGGAGCCATGTCGAGCGAGCCAACTTTCCCCTCTTTGCCCCAATAGCCGGCAAATTATATGCAGCGGCACATTGGGGGGGACAGAAGATGGGGAAAGGCCACAGGGAAAATGAAAGACGATGACGAGTAAGAGGGGAGGAAAATAAAAACAATAGAGAAAAGAAAAAAGGAAAAAGGAAATGGAACGAAAAAGACCGATCTCCCTGTAGTCCTGTCTGAACCTCTGGCCCACGGTTGATGGACCCGCGTGTCGACATCTTGGCTTGCCATGTGCCCGGACATGAGCCCACAATTCCCCCAGTCACCCCCCAAGCCGCATCCATTGTTCCCAGCGCGGTGGAGCGGTCACGTAAAACAAAGATCCGGGGGAGGCGATGTACACGAAAGATCTTGTATTAAATAAGTTGGTAGTCAATAATCAAAACAATCAAAATATACCAAACAAGAAAATAATCAAATCAAACTCAAACAAGCCATACAACTCAAACCACTTAACAACCACAACCACATCAACACCACCACCACCTCTTCCCCCACCATGACGACAAAACCAAAGACGGGCATCAAGGTCGTCATTGTCGGCGCCGGCTTCGGCGGCCTCACAGCGGCCATCGAGTGCCACCGCCAGGGCCACGACGTCGAGATCTACGAGTCGTTCCCGGCCCTCAAAGTGCTGGGCGACATCATCTCGTTTGGCTCCAATGCCGGCCGCATTTTCCACCGGTGGGGCACCACGCCGGGTGAGGTGTCCAACCGCCTGCGCGCCGTCAGCATTGACCTGCGCGAGTACGGCTTCAAGATCCACAAGTACGACACGGGCGAGGTCGTGTTCCACCAGAAGACGCCGCCGCCGGCCGAGGACGCGCCCGTGTTCAACGGGCACCGCGGCGAGCTGCACCAGATCATCTTTGACTATGCGCGTGACGAGCTGGGCATCCCGATCCACCTGGGCCATTTCGTCGAGGAATATTTTGAGGAAGAGCACCAGGCCGGCATTGTCGTGAAAGGCGGCCGCAAGGTGTACGCAGACGTGGTGGTGGGCGCCGACGGCGTGCGGTCCAAGGCGCGCACGCTGGTGTTGGGCTACGAGGACAAGCCCAAGAGCAGCGGCTACGCCGTGTGGCGTGCGTGGTTCGCCAACACGGACATGATCAAAGACCCCAGAACACGCCAGTTTTGCGAGAACGGCGACACGTTCAACGGCTGGATCGGCCCGGACGTCCACTTTTTGTTCTCGACCATCAAGAACGGTTCCGACTGCTGCTGGGTGCTGACGCACCGCGACGAGCACGACATCAAGGAGTCGTGGTCGTTCCCGGGCAAGCTCGAGGAGGTGTTCAAGGTCCTCGAAGGCTGGGACCCCATGTGCCGTGCCATCGTCGAGAAGACGCCCTCGCTCGTCGACTGGAAGCTGGTGTACCGCGACCCCCTGCCGACCTGGACCAGCAAGCACGGCCGCATTCTGCTGCTGGGCGACGCCGCCCACCCGTTCCTGCCGACCAGCGCGCAGGGCGCCACGCAGGCCATGGAGGACGGCGTCAACCTGGCCGTGTGCCTGCGCCGGGGTGGCAAGACCCAAGTGCCGGCGGCGGTGCGCGCGCACCAGGCGCTGCGCTACGAGCGCGTCTGCGCCGTGCAAAAGACGGGCGAGTCGACGCGCGACATGTGGCACAAGACGGACTGGGCCAAAGTCAAGGAGGATCCCACGAGCATCGGCTTCCCGCGCGACGACTGGATCCACACGTTTGACGCGGAGAAGAACGCCGAGGAGCAGTTTGACGCGGCGCTGGCCAAGGTGCAGGGCAAGGGGGAGGAGACCAACGCGGTGCCGGCAGCGGCCGCTGTCCCGGTTGTGTCGACGGAGGCGTGAAAGGGTGTGGTCAGGATACAATGTTATAGTGCTTATTACTTTCGTATACTTTGGTCGTTTTACAATGTTTGATTTTCTCTTATTTAATTTCAAATTGTACAGAGTGCATTTGTCAATATCAGTCGAACGTAGCGTAAAGATGTACAAATTTGGGTTAAAAAAAAAAGTCAGGAATGGAAAACAGTCGAGAAACAGAAAAGAGCACCATAAACAAACGTGGTAAATATAAACATAAATAACATAGAATACATCAGTCATCATCCATTACTGTCGTCCCCACCGTTATCATTCTACATCTGCAACCCTCCGTGCAGCGTATCTTGAAAGGGGTCACTCAGCATGGACGCTGTGCCGTCCTCGTGGACGGAGAAGAAGGGGTCGTGCAGATCGGAAAAGTACGCCTCCATGACGCCGGAGATTCTACACGGTGTTAGCAGTGGAAAGAAAAAGGGAGAGGGAGTGGCTACCACGTACAGATTGTGCTGCTGCTGGTGAATATCCAAGAAAAAATGACCGGGGGTCTCCCCCTGCGGACTAAAGTTTTGGTCGCCGTTCAGCAGGCCGTTCTCGTCGAGCTGAGCCATGACCTCGAGCACGGCGTGGCCGGTCCAGAAGATCTGCTCCATCCCTTGCAAGATGCGCAGGCAGGCCCGCACGTTGTCGGCCTGGCCCTGGCCGCCGCGGGCGAGCCCCAGCAAGAAGACCTGGAGGATCTCGAGGATGCACCCCGTGTCCAGCGTGATCAGGCTGCTGAGGAGACCCGCATCCTGCATGACGCCCACGACGGCGAGCGACTGCTGCGCGGCATCGAGGCAGGTGGCGCCAAAGGCCTCGAAGGAGGCGCGCTTGGCGGGCGGCAGGGCGGCCAACGACTCGGTGTGGAGGGCGCTGTACAGCAAAAAGGGCCGTGTGGCAAAGACGGTGGCGCTCCAGTACCGCAAGTGCAGCACAGCGACGGACCGCTGGTGGAACGAGGCAGCGCGGGCGACGTCGCGCAGGTGCGGCGGGATGGCGGCGTACCAGGCGCGCAGGGTGGCGAGGACGTCGCTGACGGCGGCGACAGACGGTTTGGGGGGGGACGAAGAACATGAATAAGTCGAGGAGGTCGTTGACGAGAGGAGGAGCTGGGAGGGGGACGCCGATGGTGGTGGCGTGGCGGCTGTCGTGGTCGTGAGCCCCGAAGGTCCGGAAGATCCTGACGATTGGCCTGCCGCAGGCCCGCTCTGGCGCACGTACAGCAGCTTGCTCAGCCGCCGCCGGATCTGCGCCAGCTCGCACGACACCGTCAGGTAGTCCAGCGGCATGTGTGAGCCGGGGCTCAGGATCTGTTCCGAGAGGTCATGCGGTGGCCTCCCTGGACTGCCGCCGCCCGCCGTGGCGTGCTCGTCGCTGAGGGCCGGCGGGTTGCCATAACAAAGAGCCACGTCCAGGTCGATGAGGAACAACGTCGAGTACAGCCGCAAATCAATCTGCCGCTGCAGACAACCCTTGGGCTCGATCGCCCGCTGCAGGTGCAGGCCCAGCGTCAGGGCGATGCGCGCGGCCGCGCCAATGTAAATGTACGCCGTGTTGTTGAACATGCTGCTCTGGAGGGCCAGGCCCAGCAAACAAAGAGCGCGCACGCTGTCCGTGTCGGCCTCGTCGCAGAGCGCACTCACGAGCCCCTTGGCGAGCGCGAGGTAGCGCGCCGCCGGTGGCGGACCACCCGAGGCTGCGGCCGCACCCGCCGGCGTCACCTGTGCCTGCTGGGCCTCGCTCTCGCAGGTCAGCGCCAGGATCGAGTACAACGAGCACAGCATGGCCGGCGTCGCGCTCGACGGGTCGCCCGCATACAGCCGGTCCAGGATGGCATAGAACCGCTCAGCCGACCAGAACCAGTACACCGACTGGATGTCGCGGAAGAAGCGCGACACGCAGCGGTTGCACAAGTCGCGGCGGGGCAAGAAGATTTGCATCCGTCTGGCTGACGCGCCAGCGCCGGACAAAAGAGCGTTGTTGTACATGGGCAAGGCATGCGGCGACGGCACACCACCACTCACACCACCCGAGTCCGGGGTGGACGGCGGCAGCGGCGGCGCGACGGTAAACGGCGGCACAATGTCCGTCTTGTTGTTTCCCGTACCACCCGGCACGTCCGACCCGCGCCGGTGCCGCAGCGACCGCACCGCCGCGTGGAACCCGTAGCCCGAGTCGGCGCCCACGTGCCGGTACGTGCCGCGCGAGTCCACGCGCAGCCAGCCCAGCTCGCCGTGCAGCTCGTCAATCTCCTCGATGGAGGCCTCGGTGCCTGTGGTGTCCTCTGCTTTTGTTATTGTTGTCGTCGGGGCGGTCGCCGTGGACGCCGGCGTCGTCCGACTGTCGTCACCCACCATGATGGAATCGCCCGACGACGCCGAGCCCTCGGATGGCGGTGCCGTCAGGGGCAGCATAGGGGTGATGTTGTATTTGTAGGGTTGCTGTTGCTCAACCCCCGGAATGGGCTGCCCCGCCTCCAGCGACTGCACCACCTCGCGCAGCGACTGCAGATTCAAATCGACGTTGGGCAAGAAGTGCTCCAGCGCCTTGGTCATGTACCGGAACTCTTCCTCGGACACGTGGTAGTACGGCCGCTGCCGCCGCCGCGACGGGTCCAGGTGGCACACGGCGCTGATGCTGGCGCAGAACTGGCACGGGCCCGGGACGGGGTCGACGCACTGGTCGTCGTCAGCACCGTGGGTGGCCGATGTGAATATAGGGGGTAAAGAGGAGACGTACCTTGGTCTTTCTACTCTTGCAGCGGTCGCAGCTCATGGGCGCCCGCCGCTTGTTGCTCGCCTTGGCCGGCGCCGCGTCGGTGGTGGGAGCCATGATGGCGGTGTGGGGTGAGTGTCGAGTGTCGTGATATGGCCGGGACAGTTGGTGATGGCGATGTTGGTGAAGCTGGCGTTGGTGATGTTGACAATGCTCGCGAGCAATGGTTATAGGGGTCTACCAGAACAATGGGAGGAAGGTGAGCAGAGCAGGGGATTAGATTGTTTTAATCTTGTGAGGGGGCGGGTGGGAGATGGGGTCAGGGAGAAGGATGGGGAGAGGAGATGGGGGAAAGGAAAAAGAAAAGAGGAAATAAAATAAAAGAATAATAATAAAAGAAAGACAGGGTAAAGAGTGCACGCCGGATCTGGATATACAAGAATCGCCGGTTTTCCGTCTGACAAAGCTGGAGACAAGAAAAGACGAAAAGACGACGACAAGTCACGAATTGGGTTCCCGTTTCAGCAGACGAGGGTGGGAAAAGGGTGAGCAAAAGGTGTGAGCAAAAGGTGTGTTCGGGGATTTCTTGGGATGTTCTGAAGGACGAGGGGAAAAGAGGCGTTGAGGATCAAGAGGAGTCGAGAGTCGAGACGCGGAGGGACACGACGCGAGGAAAAGGTCAGCATGCAGGAAATGCAGGCAATTGCATGTCCCGCCAAGCTGGGGTCAATAATAGTCCATGATGTGTGGTGTGTGGTGTGTGGTATGTGGTGTGTGGTTTTCTTTACTGTTTTTTCTTCTTCATTTTTACTCCTCCGTTTTACTACGACATACACATCCTCCCCAGGCACAGGACCACCCCCGCACGGGGTCGACACAAACGCGACGTGTGTGGACGTGGGTGTGGGCAAGAACATGGACGGCGAACGGAGTACACCCCGGTGTGAAGAGAAAGGAAAAGAGAGTCAACAGGAAAAGGACAAGCAAGACGACCAGCCTGCGACAGAAACACCACACAAGGCCTCAGCAACAACTGCCGGCAAATAGCACACACTCCTCACGGCGTGCGGGGCTCCCACGTCAAAGGTCAATAGTCGACCGGTCCCTGGTCGGTTCGCATCCCCCCCTCTCCCCAACCGATGCTGCGAAAAGCCGCCTGGGGCCCGCCAGTCTCAAAGGGGGAAAGAGTGGCCTGGGGGAGGCGAAATCCTACAGCAAAACTACCCAAACATAAGGAAAAGCAGCTGGGGAAGTGGGGAAGACCAGGGATGGCCAGGCAGTCGAGACAGTCTAGTGTGGGGCATCTTTCTTGGGGCCTCTCTGTCAGAATTGACAAAGACACAAGGGCACGCAAACGACACGCGGGGAGGACGACTAAAAATGGCACTGGTTTAAAAGGAGGGAAGGAAAGAAGAAAGACAAGAGACGAATACAGGGAAAAGAGCGAATGGACAGGCCTCCTTCCGACCTCTCCCCGAGATATCTCCCTTCTCTAGAATGTCGGAGAAATTCTCTCGCAGTTCGTCCGTGTCTGTCCGTGTCTCTCTCGTCTCGCCGTGCGTCTTTTTCCGGGCCACTCTGGGTCCTTGGGTCGTGCTCTGGGCCGTCCTCTTGGCTCTCCTTTCGGTGGCGTTCGTGAAAGAGTGCTGTCTGTTATTGCATCTGTCTCTTATTTATTACTCTTTATTCGCAGTTACTTTTGTTGTGCTTCTGATTTGTTTAACACATTAGTTTAGACGTTCAATTTATTTAGGTAACAGTTTTTCTTCTTCGAATTTTTATCGAGTCAATATCTTGAATGATTTCTGTTTCTTTTGTTTCATATTTCTTCTTACGTCCTTTTTGTCTAGATTTTATCAATCTTTTTTAAATTCCTTTTTTTCTTCATTCGTCTTTCTTCTTCTTTCTTCACCAACTGCTCATCTTCTTCTGTTCTCTTCCCGTCCCATATTCTCCCCTCATCCTCTTTTCTACCGCCGGGACATTGATTATACTACCCGTCCGTCTGGGCCGTCTTGCAGCAAGTAAACCGCCGTTGCTCTTTGCCCATCTGTCCGTTATCGTAGATGCCGGCAAAAGAACAAAACACGGCGGCCAGATATTGTCCACTCATTGCTCAATTCATCGTGTCTTCACTCCCTAATCGCCAATCAACCACGGTGTCTCCTCGTCCACCAGCCAAAAGCGACCCAAAGAGCCAAAAAGCGGAGAAATCACCACAACAGGAAAATCAATTTCGTCGACGTCGACAACCACCCCCATTATGTCCTATTTGTCCACCTCTTTCCCCCCTCTCCTTTCCTCCTCACAAATAAAAAGCGGAGACAGCCCAGACTCAGACCAAAGACACAAGACACGCATACATACACGTAGAAGCCTCGGAATGGGACAAGGCAGTTCATAGAGGCAGAGTAACCCCGCATGACCAAATAATAGTAATCAGAGGACGGGGTACTCCGTCCAGCTGCACCAAACAATATGGGGGCATCGCCCACCCATCGTCGACTCTCTTCTCTCTGCCGATGCTGGCGGACAGAAGAAAGGCCGGCTGTGTGGTTGGCCGCTTTTTTGCTTGCTTCTGATCACTCCTCTCCTCGCCCAGATCTGTTATTCTGGGGTTCGTGCGTAGTGCTGCGTATAGCTGCGCGGAGATAACGACACTGGCTCACCTCTCCTCGCGCGTACTTGCTCGATTACCGTGTAGAGAAGGGCCCTACGCCACGCTCACCCCGTCGCCCCGCAGCCCCTTTCTTATTGGCACCGTCGACTATCCTGCCGATGTACTTATACGATGCCTGTTGATACGGCTGTAGACGTGCGATGCACTCTCAGTGTCTGTGTGTACTGTCTGTGTGTACTGTTGTGTACTGTCCACCAGTAGTATCCGCCCCTTGTATATAATTATTACACTTGCGAATATAAACGAGGCGATGTGCTCGCTTGCTATGCCTCCCGTGTGGCTACTTTCGCCGAGTGCATTGAATATTTAAACGCACCCGTCTTAGTCTTTCGTGTCTTCTGTGTCTTTTGTTGTCTATCATTTATTTTTCTTCGTCGTTTCACCTTGTTTACCGTCACCCATACATTCCACCACACGTCGTCATCATGGTCGCAACGATCTCACCCAAGCTGCTCATCAACGGAGAGGTACATACATCTTGCCGATCCCTTTCCTACGTCACATGCATTGTACTAACCTACCTGTCCCTCCCTCCTCTAGCTCGTCGAAGCCTCCGACAAAAAGACATTCCCGCTCTACAACCCGGCCACCCGTGAAAAGGTTGCCGATGTCCCCGAGGCCAGCGAGCAGGATGCCAACGCCGCCGTCGCCGCCGCCAAGGCCGCGTTCCCCGCCTGGTCCGCGCTCGACCCAGCCGCGCGCGCCGCCCCTTTCAAGAAGCTTGCCCAGCTGCTGCGCGCCCACTCCAGCGAGCTCGCCGAGCTCGAGGCCATCGCCATGGGCCGCCCCGTGGCGAAGTACTTTGACGCCTTTGCGGCGGCCGGCAACTTTGACCACTACGCCGAGGCGTGGCCGCACATCCAGGGCCAGGCCAGTCTCAACACGCCCGGGTTCGTGACGCTGACGCTCCGCCAGCCCATGGGCGTCGTCGCCGCCATCATCCCGTGGAACGTGCCGCTGATCTTCCTAGCGGGCAAGTGCGCGCCGGCCCTCATTGCCGGCAACACGGTCGTTCTGAAATCGAGCGAGAAGGCGCCGCTGACGGCCGCGCGCGTGGCCGCGCTGGTGATCGAGGCCGGGTTCCCGCCCGGTGTGTTTAACATCTTGTCGGGCCACGGCCTGCCGAGCGGCGCGGTTTTGGCGCGGCACATGGACGTGCGGGCGCTGTCGTTTACGGGCAGCGGGCGGACGGGCCGGCTGATCCAGGAAATGGCGGCCCAGACCAACTTGAAGAAAGTCACCCTCGAGCTGGGCGGCAAGTCGCCCGCGCTCATCTTTGCCGACGCCGACATGGACAAGGCCGTCGAGGAGACGGTCAACAGCATCCAGTGGAACTCGGGCCAGGTGTGCATGGCCAACTCGCGCATCTACGTGGAGGCGAGCGCCGCCCCGGCCTTTAAGGAGGCCTTTGCCCGCCGCTTCCAGGCTGTGACGGCTGGCAACCCCTTGGACAAGTCCGTCAACCACGGCCCGCAGGCCGACGAGGTGCAGTACAAGTCGGTGATGGCCTTCATTGAGGAGGGCAAAGCCTCGGGCGGCCAGCTGACCCTGGGCGGCAACGGCACCCTCGACAAGACGGGCGGCTTCTTTATCGAGCCCACCGTCTTTGTCGACACCCCCGAGACGGCCCGCATCGTGAAGGAGGAGATTTTCGGGCCGGTCGTGCTCATCAACACGTTTTCGACGGAAGAGGAGGCGGTGACCCGCGCCAACGACACCGAGTACGGCCTGTACGCGAGCGTCTACACCAAGGACGTCGACCGGGCTCTGCGCATTGCCAAGGCCCTCGAGAGCGGCTACGTCGGTGTCAACTGCACGAGCCCGGCCACGGGCCGCGACCTGCCCTTTGGCGGCTACAAGATGTCGGGCCAGGGCCGCGAGGGCTGGCTGCACAGTCTGGACCACTTTTTGGAGACCAAGAGTGTGATTATCAAGGTGGCCAACCTGTAGACAAGCTGAGCGAAGGAGACAAATATTGTGATCGTTGCTTGCGTTTAAAAATTGAAGAATCACTACTCGTATGACAATCATTTTGAGTCGTTCATATTACAGCCGTCGTGATTTGATGAGTTGATATCTGACTACTTCATGTACGAGGGTGCAAGATGTAAGACAATAAGCTGTGTAAGACGAAAGTGGACACGATGCTGCTTTCCCATGCACGCCGGAGCCGCATAGGACATGGTAGTGCTGACACGAACACGACGTCTCGGCCAGACATACCAACTGCATCAGCAGTCTACGTCGGTGTAGACGTTGTGACGGACAGTCGGTGACAATAATCGATAACAGCCCGACAAAGACGGCGCTCCCGTAGGACGAATTATGGCACATCGTTGTTCCCAGATGTCGATGTCTCCTTTGGGCGATGCAGCGATCGATGCATGCGACGCTTCCATTAATTTCCGACATGAGATTCTACTCTACGGGCTCATTAGCACAGCTTCTTTGCATCCACCGTGCTTCGATTCATCCGTGATCGTGCATTGTCTTGTTTCGTTGCCTTCACCTGTCGTCGGAAGCATCTCGCCGACGTCGATCTAAGTGAGGGGAACGGGACGGGGTGCAGGCGGGATATACGCCCAAGACGGGGTAAACCATGCACACTCGACCCTGGCCGTCTAGACGGCAGTATGGAAAGCTCGTGAAAAAGTTGGGGTAGCTGTCTGGGGTAGCGTCGAAGAGAGGAGTAGGACAACGAGCGGAGCACGGAGGATCATGACGACAGGCGAACGGGAGAGAAGGGAGTGGGTGAAAGCAAAGGTAGATGCAGAGAAGAGATAGGCGGTATTGATACATTAGTATTTCTTCGAGAAGGACGATTGAAATGACGAACAGAAGAATCATCGTCAAAGATATTTGATTCTTTTGATGAAAGTTTGATTTATTTACCCTCTTTTTTGATAACACCTTTCTCTCCACCTCACCATGCGCGGCACCATTGCTATTGAAGAGGCCGTGCTCGACCCCACGGGCACCGCCCGCAACGCCCGCGACGCCGCGCTCTATGCACCGGCATACGGCCGCGGCACCGGCCAGGACGTCTCCAGCGTCAACCATCCGCTGACGGCGGCGCTCCTGGACATCCATGAGACGCGCCTCAAGCAGATGGACGCCGAGGGCGTCGAGTACATGCTGCTCTCGCTGACGTCGCCGGGCCCGCAGGGCGTCAGCGATCCTGTGGAGGCAGCGAAGCTGGCCGTCGAGGCCAACGACTGGCTGGCGGCCGAAGCCCGCAAGGCGCCAACGCGGTTTGGCGCGCTGGCGAGCCTGTCGATGCATTCGCCTGAACAGGCGGCGGCCGAGCTGACGCGCGCCGTGCGCGAGCTGGGCGCGTTTGGAGCGATCCTCAACGACTTTCAGAGTATCCCGGAAAGTGAAGATGGGGTTGACGGCCGCCGGTACTACGACGAGCCCGCGTACGACGTCTTCTGGGCCGCCGTCCAGGACCTCGACGTGCCCGTCTACATGCACCCGCGCTACGCCACCGGCCGCGACCTGGCGGCGGCGCACGGCAAGTACGCGGCGCGCACACAGCTCTTGGGTGCTGGCGTGCAGTTCCACCTCGACCTCAGCTTCCATCTGTACGCCCTCTGCTCCAGTGGCGTATTCGACCGCTACCCGCGCGTGCAGGTCGTGGCCGGCCACTTGGGTGAAGGCATCCCCTTCAACCTGGTCCGGGCCGACCACTGGTACAACAAGCCCGTCAAGAAGCTGAACCGGCCCTCCAAGGAAGACTACCGCTATTACTTTACGCACAACGTGTCCATCACGACGTCGGGCAATTTTTCGACGCAAGGGCTCAAGTTCTGCGTGGGCGAGATCGGTGTCGAACGCTGCCTGTACTCGATCGACTACCCCTACGACTCGATCAAGGTGGCGCAGGACTGGTGGAAGAGCGTCGACCTGCCGGACAAGGACAAGGAAGCCATCGGCCGCAGCAACGCCATCAAGCTGTTCAAGCTGCCCTTGGAGTTGTAGGGGGTGGGTGGGATTTATTGTGTGGAAAACGTAGGTATAGATAATCAAATGAAGACATCAATGAAAACGCAATAAAAACACAAATTGATAAACCGCAACGGTTCGTGGATGATGGAATAAAATCAGACAGCCAAGTACACGCTGACATGGTGAAAACCCGGAAAATTCAAAAGACATTGGTTTTGTTCTTATTACATGCAACACTCGTTCCTAAACAGTGTTCTCCTAAACAGTGTTGTCTGTCGTATTGCTCAAACTGCAATAGAAACAGGTCGACGAATTTCAAACACATAAATCTAGTACGAAACTACAAGGCAAATACTGTCTAGAAGTCGACAGATAGAGTGACAGTTTAATTTGTTCTCATCGCAACGATACTTGTTTGAATTTGACACTATTTACAGCTAGTACTTCTTTCAACTGTCAATCGCCCCAACTTAACCCACCAGCTTCAGCGCCGGCAGGGCATCCTTGGCGTCACCGCCGTACAGCGGGGCCTGCATGTCCACGTCGTTGACGGCCTCACCCGTGATGGGGTGCGTGTAGTGGAAGGGCACCACGCGGCAGTCGGGCCACAGCATGCGCTGGTCGGCGGCCACAATCTCGTCCGGGCCCATGGGGTCCTCCGGGTAGGAGACGGTGGGGAAGGGCACAAAGCCCGACACCTTGTAGCCCCAGCCGTGCTCGACATCGCCGTGCCAGAAGGGGAAGTAGCGCAGGTGCAGAATCTTCCACACGCCATTCTCCTTGATGTACTCGTTCTCGTAGATGCCGCCCTCGAACCACTGCGTGAAACCGCGCGGGTGGCGGTCGGCCTGGCTGATGTGGACGCCGGCCTGCATGAGCGAGCGGAAGCGGGCAGAGGCGCGGGGCTGACCGTCGGTGTTGGAGTAGTCAACATCGACGATGCCCTGCATCTGGGGGTGGTCCAGCAGGAAGCCGTGGACGGGCCCGTTGCGGCCGCCAACGAAAAAGCCGCCAAAGCGCTCCAGGTACAGACGCTTGACGCCCTCCTTGCGCAGGTAGCGGCCACCGAGGAACTGGACGTAGGCGTCCTTGTTGTCGGCAAACAACTCGGAGACTTCCTTGTAGAGGCACTTGTCCAGGTAGTAGCCGTACGTGTACTGCAGCCTCTTGATCTGCTCTTGGTCTAAAGGGTGTTAGGTGTGTTATGATAACTATGTGCAAAGGTAGGACGTACCATCCAGCTTGGTCACCTGCTTCTGCAGCGCCTCCACCGTCTGCTTGAGCTGTGCAACTTCGTCGGCCATTGCGGTGTGTGTGTGTGTGTGTGTGTGTGAAAACGGGTGAGTGAATATGAGATGAGTGAGATGAAGATTGTGAGATGAGAGATGAAGTGAAAGTAGAGAAACAGTCCACTGCTGGCTTCAGATATACGTGTATTTATCCTACATCCTACGTATCTACCAAGGCGTACTTCGGCTTCCATGCATCGAACTGCAGTGTCTACGAGATGTGCCCCTCATGCGTACACGCATCGATCCAGGCGTGGCAGCCCGGGTATGCCAACCAGAGACATAGATCCTGGCGGACGTGAGACACAGGCAGATGATGCGGAGGTAGGATTGCAGCAGCTGCCATGCCAGGCTGGATCAACAGGAACCCCAGACTAAGCTGAAAAGGGTATACATGGAATAATGCAACAAAATACAAGATACAAGAAGCACAGGACAATGTTCGGCCTGATGGTT
Source organism: Sporothrix inflata (assembly GCA_021396225.1). Taxonomy (NCBI): domain Eukaryota; kingdom Fungi; phylum Ascomycota; class Sordariomycetes; order Ophiostomatales; family Ophiostomataceae; genus Sporothrix; species Sporothrix inflata. The sequence goes on along the minus strand of WNYF01000110.1, from coordinate 32,745 downwards.
CCGATGGCAATGTTCCCTTTTTAGGAACACGGGGTCGCTTACACCAGACGATCCAGCCGTCTGCACAGCGATGCACTAACGCTGAACGGGCAACGGTGCATTGCGACCCCTGGAGCATAGGACCCTCCCCCGCACACCACGATCTGTTGTTTGCGGGGAAGCTGCGCCTGGTCGCAACGTCGGTCGTCGTTTTGCTACGAAAAGGAGTCCAGCCGAGCGCTCCGTCCTGCCGTGTTCCGGCACTCAGATCAAGAGAAAACACGTCGATAGCGAAGGCAGACGGTAGCGGAAGGCAAATGTGCAGGATTGACAAGAGGAGAGTGCGTTTTGAATTAAATAAAATCAAACAAAAACATGGTACATGCGTGACAAAATACGTGACAATAGGTGACCATGCGTGCAAGCCAAGAACCGGAGGACGGACACTACCGACCCCGACTCCGACGTCCTAGACCTCCATCTCCACCACTTTATGCTTCCTCCAACATCCCTCCGACCTGCAGGAGCATCCATCACACATGCATCTACGCTCTTCCAGACACACTATGTACGGATGCAACTCTGAACTCTGCTAGCGCTGTTGTCTCTCTCCTCTGTCCTACGCCCCGTTGGCCCCATTCGTACCGTTCGTGCCATTGCTCGCTGCTGCTGTTGCTGCCGACACCTCTGCATCCTTCTCTTGCAGAGCCACCTGCCACGCCAGCGGTGCTGTCGCTGCCTGCACCGGCCCCAGGTCGCCATCGGGCGCGCGCCGCTTGGCCCAGCGCTCCAGCTCCTCCTGCTCGACAAAGTTGCCGTGCAGGCCCAGCCGCATCTGCACGGGCAGGTGCACCGCAGCCAGCGGGCCCTGGGCGATCTTGAGGGCGTCAAAGATGAGGATGTCGTTGCGGAGGACGTCCAAGTGGTTGAGCAACAACAAGAGGTAGCCGTCGCCTTCGGCGGTCGACCCGTGCCGCGGCACAAAGACGGGCTCCTGGAACGTGCACGTCGGCCCGGCAAACCACTCGTCACGGACGACCTTGTCCGAGTCAAGCGAGTCCCAATCGTAGTGGCCCACGACGTTGAAGAGACCCCCCGCCGGCGGTCCGCACTTGGCAAAATCGTACGGCCGCGTTGGGTCGATCTGCAGCTGCCAAAAGTGGCGGTACTTTTTCGCGACAAAGCGGTCGTCGATGCGCGAGAATTCGCCGTTGGTGCCGTACTGACGCGCGGGCTGCACAAACGAGCCCGACGGCAGCTTGGGGTCCAGCACCCAGCGCACCGTGTCCGACTGCAGCTGCGGGCGCCGCAAAGGTTTTCCCGTGGCGACCGCCTCGACGGCATCCTCGGGCGACGGCCACCAAAAGAAGACGTTGCCGTCAGCGACCGTCAGGTCCACGACCACATGGCCGTCCTCGTTCTCGTAGGCGCCCGCGACGTGCCCGTGGAAGGCGTTGGTCGACCGCAGCCACACAATGTCTTCCGGGCGACCGCCCTTGCGCGGTGCCAGCCCGTAGTACTGGTCCTCGTTGGCATCCCAGGCCCAGTGGTTGCCGCCGGCCTCGATGCGCGCCTTGTCGGCCTTGAGGGGGGTGAGGGGCAAGACCAGGTAGTTCTCGGTGAGGGCGGCATCGTGGATCATGCCGCAGTACGGCGCCTCGTACCACGACTCGTTTTGTTTCAGACCCGTCGCCGCGTCAAACGTCCACACCACCAGCGCCGTCGACGCGTCGTGCGCGTCCCCGCCCGCCTCGTACGCAAACGCCACCATGTCGCCCGTCTCTGGGTCGAACTTGGGATGCGCCGTGAAGCAAGGGGCCTGGACTTGGCCTTCAAAGTCGTAACGCCCGATTGTCTGGAGGGTCACCGGGTCCATGGCAAACGGCGGCCCGTCCTCCTTGGACGCCAGCATCACGCCGCGCCAGAACGTAATGTTCGTGTTGGACACCGTGCGGATCACGCCGCGCACCGCTTCGCTGTCCGTGTAGGGGTTGCGGTACCGACCAAACATGGCCTTGCGGTACTTGGTCTCGGCATGGTACCGGTCCGTCTGCACGTAGCGCTGCTTGAAGTCGACGTGCCCGTCCGCAAACGAAAAGGCCGTCACGCTGCCGTCGCCGCTAAAGTTCACGTCGTCCTCGAACACGGGCGGGAACCGCGGGTCCGGCTGGATGCGGAAGAATGTTCCGTTGATATCATGCGGGATCGTGCCCGTCGTCTCCAGCTGGAACACGTCGCCCTCGATGCGCGTCGGCTTGAGCCCGCCCTGGAAGTACGGTGTTCCCGGGTACTTGACCTGCTCGCCCGCTTTGCGTCCGTCGACGTATGCCGGCTGCACCTCGGGGAAGAGGGAGTATGCGTGGGCCATGGTGAGGTGTGGGAGATGTGTAGTGGTTGTTGTGTCTGCAGTGTGATATCCGTGTAGGTGAGGTCCGTGTAAGTAGAGGGACGTTGTAAGCAACGTCTTAATGTCTTGGTATGGTTGACGATAGCAACTGATTTCCTTAAATAGAAAGCATATTACCAGGAACCAAAAAGACCACTTACACGAAACACGCAGGCCAATCTGGACACAACAATTACACACTACATGCGGCGTGGTCCTGGCACGTCTGGCCACTCTGGCTCGTCTCGTGGAAGCCGCTGCGGGGATTCGGGGCAATCAACCCGACTAATACACCAGCCTGGGGCTGTACACGACGGGTCTATAGTGAGCAGTCTAGGCCTATCCACAGGAGAGGTCGGATGATACAGCTTACCTTTCACCTGTTGTGATTGTCATTGCATGCATCCTTGAATATATTCCTATTTTTGATGCAATTCATTCTTTACACTGCATCAAGACTGCCGACCTCCGACCACCGACCTCCGACATAAGGCAATCTTGCGTCACGTCGGTCTGGGCTTTCTTTTCTCCTTTTGTCTCCGTGAGGCCGGTGCTTTGGCCTTCGTTCCTCTGTCGTCTGTCTTCAGTCATCCGTCTTCCGTTGTCTGTCCTCCCGGCCCTTCCTCGCGCTCCCTTCGGTCGGTCTCGTCAGCTTCGGTCCTTCTTTAATCCTTAATCCTTAATCTTGAGCACCGCCTTGCCAAAGTTCTTGCCCGCCAACATCCCCACAAAGCCCTCCGCCGCATTGTCGATGCCCTCCGTCACGCTCAGCTTGCTCTTGAAGGTGCCCTCGTGCAGCCACTGCTGGATGTTCTTCTGGTGCTCGGCCGTGTACTTGGGTCCAAAGTTGGCGTCGCCCACCAAGAACCCTTGCATCAGGATCCGCCGCCGCACGAACCGGAACATGTCCTTGATCCCGCTCTTCTGGCCCTCGGGCTTGTTGTAGTCCGCAATGATGCCGCACACCGCCACGCGCCCGTGCACATTGATGTTCTGCATCGCCGCCTCCATGTGATCGCCGCCCACGTTCTCAAAGTAAATGTCGATTCCCTCGGGCGCCAGCCGCTTGACCGCGTCGATGGGGCTTTCCTTTTTGTAGTTGAACCCGGCGTCGTACCCGAGCTCCTTGGTAATGAACGCCAGCTTCTCGTCCGAGCCCACCGACCCAATCACCCGCAGGCCCAGCCGCTTGGCGATCTGCCCCACCATCTGGCCCACCGCGCCGGCCGCCGAGCTCACAAACAACGTCTCGCCCTTCTTGGGGTGCGTGATCTCGTACAGGCCCGCGTACGCCGTCAGTCCGGGCATGCCCAGCGGGCCCAAAAAGTTGCCCAGGTCGAGCCCGTAGGGGTTCTCGACGGCGCGCACGCCGGGGAGGCCGCGCACGTCCGGCACGTTGCCCGGGATGGCCACGTACTGCGCGACCGCGACGTACGCCTGCACGAGTGTGCCTTTGGGGAACGTGGGGTTGTCCGACTTGAGGACACGCGCGAGGCCGTCGTTGGAAATGGGCTTGCCGACCGGAAACGCCGGCGTGTACGACGGGATCGACGGGTCGCGCAGCTTGCCGCGCAGGTACGGGTCGTAGGACACGTACAAGACCTCAACGACCAGTCCACCCGGCGGCGGCGGCGCTTCCAGGTCAAACGGCCGGTCCTCGACGGCGAGGTGCTCGCCGGCGACGGGCGCGCCCTCGGGTATGCTCTTGAAGATGAGCGTCTTGTTGGAGACCATGGTGATGGAGGGGGGGTGTTGAGGTGGTGGCAACTGTCAAGTGCTGTTGGTTTAGTGATCAAAGACTGTTGGCGATGCCTTCGTTCGTAATGTCGGCGTAATGTCTGTTCTATCAAAGACGATCAAAGGACATCAAGACGATCAAGACAAGACGACAACGCGCGCATCAGGACAGCCCCCGCCCTGCGTACTTAAATACCTCCATGGCATTCAGCATACGGCAGACGCAGGCGCTATCGGCACTCGGTCATGCACAAGCTGGCTAAGGCGGGCGTGTAGGCTGTAAACGGCGTGGTTGTTTCACAAACATTCACGCCATCCGCGCCATGCAGCCAGTTGGGAGCCAGTTACGTGATCGTCATAGACGGGGGCCGCCTTTCTGTGATTATTCAGCGGGGCAGCCGGTCCACTAAGAGCTACCCCTCTCCGCCGTAAATGGGCTGTTGGCAGCACAAAAGGCCACTACAGGCCACTAAGCCGCTCGTGCATACGGGAAGGACGCACCAAAATCACCAAAGACTGAAAGACGATGCACCGAGACACCCATTCACGATTGGAAATCATCCCTAGCAACTTGCAAGGCGGCACAGCCGTGTTCGGTTCGGTTCTCTCTATTGGGGGTTTTATTAAGCAACTCCATTGCGAGCCACTGCAGATGCGCAGGCCGCATACACGACATGCCAGGAAACAGTGTTCCGTGGGAGCCGGGAAAAGAAGACAGAAAGAAGACGAAACAGGTAAAAGCAAAACTGAAAACCTAGAAAGCCAACACGATTCAAGGAGGGACAAGCTGGAATAAAGCAAAAGCAGAGGCTATCAAGTCAAGCACAACAACGTACAGAAGCCCCGAGAGCGGGTCGAAACCGCGGTGTCTCCTCGCCCGGACACTTTTCTTCCTTTTTTCTTCTCATTCTCCACTGGACAAGGGTAGGGTGCATAAAAGACAAGACCGTAACACAAATCGAGCGTCGACAACAAGACGGTAAGGACACAGCGTAGGGCCCACCTTACATGATCACCTCGTTGGCCACGTCCCGCTTCAGCTCCTTGAACGGCAGGCACACGCAGTTCTGCACGCGGATCTCGTCGCCCACGCCGCACTCCTTGCCCAGAATCGTCACCGACTGCACCTTGACGCCGTTCTTCACAATCGTCGTGCTGTGGTTCGTCACGGGCGTCGGCGAGCCCTCGACGCGCGACCACGCGCCCACCCGGCTGTTCCACCCAATGATAGAGTACAGCACGCACGCGTCGTGCTTGATCTCCGAGTCCTCGAGGACAATCGACTCCTTGATGCGCGCGCCCGCGCCCACCGTCACCCGCGGGCCGATGGACACGTTGGGGCCCAGCTTGGCCGTCGGGTCCACGTGCGCCGTCGGGTGGATGAAGACCGGCTGGATGATGTTGGGGCCGGGCGCCGCCAGCTCCTTGGACTTGCTCTGCCACGCCTGCTGCAGGTACAGCGCGTTGGCCGGCACCGCCGAGCCGGCCGTCTTGATCTGCCGCCAGAAGTCGCGCGTCTCGTACACGAAGAACTCCTTGCTGTCGGCCATGTCCGACAGAATGTCCTGCTCCAAGCGGATCACCTCGTTGTGCTCCTCGTCGTCGTTGTCGTACTCGATGAAGCTGCTGGCCAGGTTGTCCGACGACGGGTACGACACGAGGCGCGAGGGCCGGTCCGTGCGACGCTTAATCGCGGTGCGGATCGACGGGAAGATGGCCTCGGTGCTGAAGAGGTACACGCCGCAGTTGATCAGGTTGGAGATGTGGCTCTCGGGCTTCTCGACGTAGTGCAGCACGCGGCGCGTGTGGCTGTCCGACACGATGCAGCCAAAGTTGCTGGCCGCCTCCTCGGAGACGCGCGTGCCCAGAATGATGGCCTCGGCGTCCTTCTCCGTGAACATCTTGAGCATCTCGCCGAGCGGGAACGAGCAGCACACGTCCGAGTTGAGCACGAACAGGCGCTCGGGGCGGCCCTTGAGGATGGCGTCGCGGAAGTGGTACAGACCGCCCGCCGTGCCCAGCGCCTGGTACTCGCGCAGGTACTTGATGGCCAGGTTGGGGAACTCGATTGACGCGTCCTTGATAAAGTCGCGGAACACCGACTCGTCGTAGTAGCCGATCAGGTACACCTCCTGGATCGACGGCACCTTGGCAATGGCCGTCAGGCAGTGCCAGATGATGGGGTGGCCGGCGACATCGAAGAGAGGCTACGAGGGACGGTGTGTCAGTCCATGTGTCTTCTCGACGATCTTTTTGAATAAATAAAAAAAATGAAAACGGTAGGGCTTACCTTGGGAACATCCAGCGAAAGCGGCCGGAAACGGGTGCCGCGCGACGAACCACCGACCTGTGCAACTGTTAGCCATCGTGTCCTCCACTATCTGCTCCTATCCAATCCCTCCAGCCTTGCGCTTCACGCCTTGCGCCTCGCCCTTCTTGGCTCCCGCCCTTTCTTCAAACGCACCAGAATAACGGCCTTGGTCGTGGGGGTGGTCACGCCGTTCGTGTGCTTCTCGCGGTGGGGGATCTGGAGCGACGCCATGGTTGCTGCTGTGGTTGAATTGGAGAGAGTGAGGATGTGTGTTGCAGAAAACAAAAGAAGGGAGAGGGAGAGTTGCGGTATCGACGAATTCGGGGCTCCCAACAAGGACAGGTTTTCGTTGTTTCTCTGCTGCCAATTTCAGCATAGGAGGGAGTCGCTGCTTCTGGTTGCCCCCCTTTTCGGGAGAGCTCTAAGCTGCAATAGTGCCCACCGCCACCTCCCCACCAAAGCCCACCTCCTAATAATACATTACAAGTACAGCACGGAACAGGCTCTGGCCGTCGTTGGCCCTCTCTGGCCAATCAGGCGCTAGTCGTCCGCTCGTGGCATGTGAACTCCACAGTAACGAGTTCAGTCGAGCAGCACTGAAGGCCGGACTATCTGTTCCGCCGGCTTCCGTCTAATACCCGTCGGCCAGCCTTGTTTGCTGCCTGATTGGCTGCCTGCCTCGCCTGCCTAGCCCTCGGGAGGGCCCTCTTTTTGTTCCCCTGAACTTGCCCAGCAACAGCAAGAAGCCTGGTCCAGGGCCAGCACTCGGCGGTGGCTCTTTCCTTAGATGTCCTCTGTTAAGGATGCCCGCACACAACACGCGATTCACTAACAGCACCTACCGCCGCTCAGAGTGCATACTGAGTCGTTTGCTCCTTCCCTTGACAGACGGCTTGCACGTCTCGCTGAGGACGTCCATATTCACGCGGATGCCCATGGCAGCTCTTTTGCTTCAAGCACGATCAACATTCACGCCGTGATATTCACTCTGCTGCTGCATTTTCATAGTGGATCGCTTTTTGCTTCCTTTCGTCGTTTTAAAAGTGTCTTCTGCCCTTCTTTTCCAGCCGCTTCTTGTCTTTGTTTACTTTCTCTTCCAAGCCACCCATCTTCCACATTTGGGCCATTTGATGCTGCGCGAATGAGCATCAGCACGATTTCGTCCAAGAGCTTGACGGACAGCTCAGCCATGTGGCGCGCCGTCAAGCAAGAGCCAGGTTGCCACCCTCCCACCGGCGTCACAATGGCTGCCCATCCCCCGGCAGCAACCTCACAGGAACGGAATGGTCGGTTTGCCCGATCAGGCGCCCGTACGTTCTCCTCATCCAATCTCATTTTTTTTGTCACAACTGTCCACAGTGAGCTAACACCCCCCCAGCTAGCATTGACACCCGAATCGGCCGTCAGACCATCACCTACAGCCATGGTGGCAGCGGCGGCGGCGGCGAGGGCGGGGAGGACGATGACGCTCCAATTCTTATGGAGGTCCGCAAAATCAAGACGCAGCCGGCCGAAAGCATCCTGGACCGGATGGACGCCCCGCACGCGTTCCCAGCCCATGCTCACCAAGGCCACCCGAACGTCAGCTTCGTGTCGCACGGCTTCACGGCCATTGGTGACAAAGTAAAAGAGCTGAACGACACTCTGGGTGAGCTGCAATCGCTTGGCATCCAGCATGTGACCAGCCTGCCCGAGCTCGTGCTCGTCGGCGACCAGTCTGCTGGCAAGTCCAGCCTCATGTCGGGTTTCTCGGACATTTATCTGCCGCGGAGCGAGGGTGCCTGTACGCGCTGCCCCGTCCACATCCGTCTGTCGGGCGCACAGGCCGGCGGGCCCTGGGCCTGCCGCATCTCTCTGCAGCAGGACTATGACTACCGTCCGCCGCAGGGTGTGACGCGTGCCAACCCGTTTGGCCCCTGGTTCGAAAAGCGCCGGGACATCAAGGACTTTGCCAACCTCAACGACCCGACCAAGATCGAGGAGACGCTGCGGTGGGCCCAGATTGCCACGCTGAACCCCAACCACGACCACAGCCTATACAAGCCGGGCACCGGCGAGATGTGGCGGCGGTACCACCCGCTGTCCAGCGATGGCGGCGACGCCATCCGCAACGAGGCTGCCTTCAGCCCCAACACGGTGGCCCTGGACATCAGCGCTCCCGGTCTCGCTGACCTCAGCTTCTACGACCTGCCGGGTGTCTTCACCAGCGCCAAGCAGGACGAGGACCAGTACCTTGTCAAGGTCGTCCGCAACCTGACGGCCAAGTACATCTCGCACAAGCAGGCCATCATCCTGTGGGCCGTGCCCATGAACGTCGACTCGGAGACGTCGTCGACCTTTTCCATCATCCGGGAGCAAAAGGCGCAGGCCCGCACCATTGGCATCATGACCAAGGCGGACCTGCTGCCGCCGAACCCAACGGCCGCCGCCCAGTGGATGGCCATGCTCCGCGGCGAGCAGCACAAGGTTGGCCATGGCTACTTTATGACGGCACGGCCCATTGTCACCGAAGACCTGCTGCCCAACGAGATGGTGCAGTCGTCCCACCGCGACCCATCCCGCCCCGCCGACGAGCTGGAGCGCCAGGGCGCGTTCGAAGAGGCCTTCTTCAACAAGCAGCTGCCGGGCATGGCCAACCAGGAGTGGCGTGACTGCTTCCACGACTTTGAGGACCGCTGCGGCGTCAACCGTCTTGTGGCTTTCATGTCCCAGCAGCTGGGCCACGAATTCGCCAAGTGGTAAGTAGGCGTCGGCCAGCCCCGAAAATTATTCAAGACAAAAAGCTAACCTGGACATTTCAGCCTCCCCGAAATCAAAGAAAAGGTCTCGTTAAAGCTGCTCGACGTCAACTATGAGCTCGCTCAGCTGCCCGACATGCCTGAGAACCCCGAGCTCGAGATCCGCCGCAGTCTCGTCGCGTTCACCTCCCAGGTGCGGACGATTGTGGATGGACCGCAGCTGATGCCCCTGCTCAATGGAATCATCCAGCAATTCCAAGAGGACATTGGGAACCTCAAACCCAAGTATAAGGTCAAGGTCGAATCCTTCTCAACCGGCCCGGCAGGTGGTAGACTCGTCATGGACAGCAACGGTCGCATCGACCTGACATCTGTGGATAATGACGACGTATCGAGCATCAATGGGGGCTCGCCCGCTCCCGGGTTTGCGTCTGTACCCCCGTCGGGTGCCCCGGCCAACTCCATGCCGCGCCGCAGACAGCACACCATGTTCTTGGACGGCCAGGTCGACACCAGCGGCCCCAGCACGCCGTCCAAGCGTGCACGCGGAATTAACGGCTCCGTCAAGCAGGAGGACCAGTCCGAGAACGGCGACAGTCCTGCGTTTGGTGCTGCCTCCAGACGTGTTCTCTTCACGCGGCCTGGCCAGCACAACACTGACCAGCAGAAGCAGGCCCGTTCTCTACAGGTGGTGCGCGATATCATCGATGCCAGAATGAAGCCCGGCATGCCCAACATCGTCACAGAGGACATCTACAACTCGCTGTCCATGGAGGCCATCCGGCCCTGGATGGACCCGCTCATGCAGATGCTGGAACGGGTGTTCAACCTGCTCGACGCCAAGCTACACGAGCTGCTCTCAGCCGCGCTCAGCAACATTCGCAAGCGGCTCATCTACAAGCACGCGTCATCCGCCCTCAAAAAGTTTCTCGTGGACCGCATGAGCGAGGTGCAGGCCACGCTCCTGCAGCACTACCAGCTCGAGACGCGCAAGTACTACACGCTCGACCGCGAGGCGCTCGCGCGCAACGAAGAGGCCGAGCGCACGATCTTGACTCGGCACCGCCACTACTACCGTATGGTGGCCTACCTGGGCGAGCAGCGCGGCAAGGAGCGCCCCATGCCCAAGGACTGGGAGGCCATGAGCGACGACGAGCGCACGCGCGAGAAGACGGCTATGAACCAGGAGCTCGCCAAGCTGGGGCCCGACGAGTTCACCCGCGAGCTGGGGGTGTGCGCCAACGTGCGCGGCTACTACCGCACGGCTGCCACGCGCTTTGTCGACACGTGCACCATGCACATCTCGTCGGGCCTGTTGCCGGACGTCACGGACCAGCTCTCCAAGTCGTACCTGGACAACCAGCTGGGCGTATTTGATAGGACAACCCCGCAGACGTTCCTCGACCTCATGGACGAAGACGAGACGACGGCCCACAAGCGCGCCAGCCTCAAGGACGACCGCCGCCGCTTCCAGCTGACCATGGAGTCCATCCAACGCCTCGAGAACTCGAGCCAGTACTCGCAGGAGCAGCAGACCCAGCCGCAGTCGCAGGTGCAAGTGCAGACGCAGGTCGATGGCGACGTTTGAGTGTTCTGCGCGTGCAATGTCCCCCGTAACGATTAACGAGTGTGTTTTTTTTCCTTGCTATTTTCACTTTATTTTCTTTGTTTATTTTTGACGTCTCCCATCTTCCATTTTTCGCACCATCTACAACATTGAATAGCGGCTGTATTTATATTTTTGCACGGCGGACGTCGAGCGAAGGCACATGACATCTTGAAATAAGATGGAATAAGGGGAGAGTAATCTACGGAATATGGACAAGGTACGGAAGGATTTGATTTGATTTCACTACATAAAAGTGTGGCTCGAGGAGGAGGATATTTACGATAATTCAGCGCACATTAGAAATGTACTCGCAGATAAAATAAAATGAAGTGAGAGTGCTGTCTTTAATAAGTACGACGTATCTGATATTTTCATGTTCTTCGTTCACGTGTAGAGTTCACTACAGGTCGTAACAAACTATAACAAACTGGTATTATTTCTCTTCTTTTTTTCTACTCGTAAAGACGTTCGACGACAACATTCATAAACCAATCAAAGACACGATGAAAAGAGCCTGTTTTTTTTTTGAAAACAAGACAAACGAAGACACATGAAAAAACAAAGACGAATCGTATTAAAAAAAAAAGACCGAAAGCCAAGTTTCCTATTTCCCAATTTCCCACCTGCTCCTTATACAAACTGCTTTCGCCCTGCGAAATCAACAAAAAGAAAAGGGGAAATATAAAAAGACGCAATGAAAAGTGTGAACATAAGTGAGTGCCAGAAAGAAAACACCGTGAAAAAATCTGCTGTGCCGATAATGACATGATAAAACGTAGCAAATGCAAGAAGCCACAAACGTAATAGTGATGAAGAATAAAAAGAAAAAACAGCAAAATAAAACAAAAACAATGCACAGAATGCACCCAAACATGAAATAGGTTTTCCCCGTCGCTAACCGAATAATGCAATATATACCAGTAGTAATGAAATAGAATGAGTGTGATAGTAATGTGGTTGAGAAACGTTAAGAAAAAAAAATGGGAGGACGCAGGTGAGGAGCATGGTTAAAGCTCCTCTTCGATGGGCGACTGGGACTCGGGGGCGTTAAGCAGAGTCCGAACGCCGAGGGGGTATGTGTGGGCATTGTCGCGGACAGCGCCAAAATCGAGGATCTAAGACGGCATGTTAGCATGTGTGGAAAGGGGCAGGGTAAACAAGAATAAACAAGAGAAACATAGAAGGGGGTAGAAGGGGGAATAACTCACTTCGATATACGTAAGATTGTCCCGCTGGACGGCGGCGACACAGCGCCGAGCGTCAAACTTGACCTGCCAGACACCGGTAAGGTCACTCAGCAGGTCCTGGATGCACTCGCCGGTCTGGATGTCCCACATCTTGACCGTCTTCTCGCTGCCCGAAATCACCTTGCGGCCGTCGTGCTGGAAGCACGTAATAGCGCCCGTATGCGCCGTCAGTGTGCTCTTGCACGTGCCAGACTCGGGATCCCAGACGCGGAGTGTACTGTCCGCGGCCGCAGACACCAGTTTCTCGTCGCGAAGGTCGAGCAGGCCGACGAGAAGCGCGTGACCTTCGAGGGTGTGGAGGCAGGCACCGGTGTCCAGGTCCCAAATCTTGACGAGCGAGTCCATGGAGCCGGATATGCAACGGTTGCGTTTCATATCCAGGACAACACTATACACCCGCTGGGTATGGCCTTGCAGCACATGCAGCGACTCGCCCGTGCTAATCCGCCACACGCGCACGGTGCTGTCGTAGCTGCCAGAAACAAGAATGTCACCGTGTGCTGCGATCGATCGAACCGAACTCGTGTGGCCGGAAAGGATGCGGATGAAGTAGGGACACTCGGAATCGTTGGCTGGAGGGCCAGTCTGGATGTAACGTCGGGAGCCCGGTTCCGGCAGCCGCCAGACACGCAGCTGGTTGTCGCGCGAGCCGGTAATGATGAGGGGCTTCGGCGGCATCAGGACGGGCTTGCCGTCCTCGAATTTGCCCGTGGGCTTGGGCATGAGAATCTGCAAACAGCGAACGGTCGAAGTATGGCCGTAGAACACCTGGGTGCACAGTCCCTTCTCAATGTCCCACACGCGCACTGATCGGTCGGTGCTGCCGGAGACAAGGACGTTGCCCTCATACTGAAGGGCCCAGACGCCGCCCTCGTGACCCTCGAGCTTCTTCAGCAGCTTGCCCGTCTTCGTGTCGTAGATGTGAATCAAAGTGTCGTCGCTACCCGTAATAATCTTGTCGTCGTCAAATTGCAGGCAGGTGATAACGTGCCGAGGGTGGGCGGTAAAGGCAAGATGCTGCGGCTTCACTTTGCCACTCGTCCAGTTCTGGCGAATCATGTGGTGGCGGCGGTAGAGGGACTTGAACAGGTGGAGGTTCCGCAGGCTCGGGAGGCCGATCTTGGGGTTCGGGATGGCAGCAGCGGCAGCGCTGGCGGCAGAGATGGGGCCTTCGGACTTGTGCACCTGGGGCCACTGAGACGGCTTCTCTTCTTTGGTCACTGCCTCCTGAGCACTGGCCCGCCGTTTCGAACGCTCAGTGCCCGGGTAGGCCGTGATGCCGCGTTTCCGCTTCGATGTCCGCACGCGCGGTGCAGACGACTCGGGCTTGGACGAGCGGATGAGGTCAGTCTCGTCGGCCTCCATGCGCATGCGCAAACTCAGATCGACCTCGCAGCCGTGGGCACCAACCGGATCCTGCCAGCCCCAGCCCTGCGAGATGGCGCGCTGCAGCTCGCCGGCTGGCAGCTCGAACCCGTCCTTGTCCAACAGCTCTTTCCAGCCCGTCTCGTTGCTGTCGACAATGACACGCCATTGCTTCGAAACCTGTGCGGCGCGGCACAGGTCCTTAAAGTCGAGGTAGGACAGGATATGGAGGCTAAGCTCAAGCGGGAGCTGCTTGAAGAAGTCACACTTGAGAGCCGGGTTGACGACATCCGCAACGGTCTGCAGCGTCTTCCGCGGGCATCTGCGAAGGAACTGGTACATCATAAAGGTCTTGATCTCGTTGGGCATGGTGTCGAATCTCTCCAACATGGATTGCACTGCCATGAAGTTCATCCTTGACATGGCACCATCGGGTGGGTTTGTGCCGTCGGGTTGGGAGAACGAGTGGTATCCAGGGTATGGTGACGTGTCGCCGACTTCGGTGGACTGTGATCGCGTTGTCATCCAGAGGGGCTGGCGAAGAATGCGGTCGTCCAGCTCGTCATGATCGTCGTCGTGGAGCTGGGAGGTCGTGTGCATGGCCGACAACGTGGGCGACAGGCGAGGACTAGGCAAGCTGGCATCCAGGATACCCACATTGCCGAGAACACGCGGTGGCAGCGCCCGCACGGTCTGCTGCAAAGACTCGTCGGCATCCGGAAAGCTGTCGGCGTCGGCATCGACAATTGGCGGCGTGGCAACGGTGTTACTAAAGACGGTGTGTGCGTCGCTCCCGGTGGGACTAGCAGCCTCGTACGGCGCAGGTGTGACGCTTGGTCCCGCGTCCGCCTTGTTGTCACCTACCGCCCGCTCGAGGCGCAGGGACCGAAACCGGGAAGAACTCCGGTTGCCGTTGCTGGCTCCGATTCCCGAGTTGTCGGGTGTGGCAAGATATGAAGACTGGCCGCTGGCAAGCTCGCTTTCACGGTCATCCTTCAACAAGCCGAGGCCCAGCCTCCTTGGGCGGTCGGGTGCGGCTGTGGATGTGGATGTGCTTGCGGATGCCCCGACGTTCGAGGAACGCAGAACCTTTCGGCTGATGGCCGAGACGGGGGAACCAGCCACCGAACTAGAACGCGTCGACCTGCGCAATGAACCGTCGACAGGCTGCTTCGATGAGGAGGACGCCGGCTGCGGTGGGGAATCATGACGTGGCGGGCTCTCAACGCCGGGCTCGGACTTTATCTGGCTGTCGTCGGTGATGCGTGCACGCGGTGGGTGGCGGTGGAAGGGGTTGGACCGCAGAAGGTGGTCGTCTTGGCTGTGTTCAAAGGAGGAGTGGAATTTCTGAGAGTCGTCAAACGACGACCAAGCGTCACTGTCGAGACCGTCGTCGAGATCGAAGCTGAACTTGGACAGCTCCGGCGGTGTCGGCTTGGCGGCGAGCGGGTATTCTTTGGCATCGAGAGACTGGAGTGTGCGCGGTTCACGAACGTAGAGCGGCGGATATGACCGCTTAGTTGTGGTTGTGGTCGTCACGGTCTTCGTCTCGACGCACTCGGCAATCTCAAACTGCAGCCGTGCACCGCGGGCGGCATCGGTCTCGGTGGCATCGTTCCAGTTGACCGATACCATTTGACTGGATCGAGGCCGGCTGACCTCGGTCGTCTTCTGGGGGGCCTGCGAATCACTCATCGTGGATTATCGTGGTCTCCGTGCAGGTGATCGAGACCACGTCACTTGTAAGAGGGTATCAAGGTAGGTGAGTGTGTAGTAGACGGAGGGGCTGTTGTCGTCCGTGTGGATGCAGGTCGATGGGTAAGACAAAAGTGCAAAGAGAGGGGTTGGGTCGGTGTATCGTGAAGACTAAAGCGCGTTAGTAACGGCACTGGTCGGGATGTCTTCGGCAGAGGCGAGAGGGGGGAGAGGGAGGCAAATAACAGCCGTGCGATGTCCTTGAATAGAAATCCAGCCAAAGGACGCAACAAAGGAGACTCACAGAGAGGGGACGGGGAAGAGGGAGGAGGCTGGCCAAATCGATTACGATTTACGCGGATGTCGGACCCAACGCGTGCATGCTCAGCATCGTATATGAGCGGGCAAAGTCGATGCAATGTATCCGTTCGCCGGTTGTCGTGTGCAAAGCTAGTTCGAGGATGCCGATAGGCAGCCAGGCAGACGGATCCGAGTTTGGAGGACAGAAATGCGAGGCCCAAAAGAAGAGACGAGGAGGACGCGAGAGGAGAGTGAGGCACGGAAAAGGGATGCGTGACAGAGCCTGCGGATGGAGGCGGCTAGCAGCACCCTCAAATGTGCAGTCGTGTCCGTGTCGGTCGTCGGTTCGTGTACAGAGGCTGCGTCTGTTTGGGATCCCTCCGTTGGTGATTTATTGTTGGCTGGTGAGAGGAGAGAGGCAGAGAAGGTGAGGAAGGCGTGCAAGTGCAGAAAGAGGGTCGCCGACGATGAGGCCGAAAAAGGGCTGGCCACCACCAGGGAAATGCGGGTTCTGCCTCCTCCGCTCCTTCCCTCTTTCTACGCCTTAGCCCAGCCTGGCCTAACGGGGGGGAAGGGACGAATGGGCATGGACCACCCCAGCGGCCGGCGATAAAAAAAATCCTGTCGGCTGGTCTGTGGGCCGCGCGCCCCCCTCCTCTTTCGCTCGCTCCTTCCCCCTAAGAATCCCATGGATTCACGCCAAAATCTCTCGCTCACGTGCCACGGCGCTCACAGATTTCTACGGTGCACGCTTATTCCAGCGAATGACGGCCTGGACCTGGCCAGACCCAGCCACTAGCCACCGCGTACTCCATCCGCTAAAAAAGGGCCAGCGACAGGCCTCCCTTTCAACGGCAGGCAACGCGTGTAGCACGAGTCCTTTTTACCAGCGGATCTGACTGTGCAGCGCGGTGCCGTAAGCCCATCGGACGAGGCAAGTTGAAAGACAATGGGACAATGGCCCCCCGCGGCCTTGCGGAAAGAGCTGTCATCTGCTCTTTCCTGCCTGTTTTTTTTTTTCGTTCTTGTGCAATGCTACGGAAGGAAGGTCGTTCAGATGACTACCGGTCGCACCTGCCTTCGTAATCCGTAAATAGAGACGCCTCTGTGCGAGTCAACATAAAGGCAGTGAGGCTGTCAGGCAGTGGGGCAATGAGACAACCGTAAACCACGAGACCACACAGACAAACGGACCTTTTTCCCGGCGCTTTGGAAGGAAGGGTGGAGAGCGGTGGAAAGCGGTGCCGCTGCGCTGCCGCTGGAAAAAGTTGCAGGAGGCAGCCTTTTTTCAGCGCAAGCGCACAGGCGACTCCGGCGGCCATGGAGGCTGAAAGGAGCTGCAGAAAGGGCCAAGAAAATTCAAGACGGCGGAAACAAAGAGGGAGAGGACTCCCGAAAAACTGCACGTCCTGGTCGCTCGCTCCGGCGCTCGCTCCTTGCCACCACATACTGCCATGTCCAGGGGCGACAAAGCGTCTCCAGGATCGCAAGCCTCGCAAACCATTCGCGTTTTGCACTATTTCGCATCTTGCACCTTCCTTGCTTTCTGCGCCTTTGTCTTCCGGCTGTAGGTTCTTTCCCGCTATATCACGCCCGTTGACGTACTTGCCGTATCCTGCCTGTCGCCGGCCGTCACCACCAGAACGGGAAGGAGTGCCCGCCAATTGCCAACGGACATCCCCTCCCCGCTCCTGCCTTGCCTGTTGTCTTTGTTTCTGCCACAGCGCGTCGCTATTTGCCCACTATTCTGCCTCTTTTACAAGACTTTGTACAAGTACGACGTAATATTCGGGTCTCGAATCCGGCCCTGTCATTCGGCTCTGTTATTCGATTTTGTTATGCGGCTGGTGCTGTTGTTCAACCCTGGCCGCGCACCCATAACCCGTCAACAAATAGAAATGCATGGGCTGTTCCGAGCGCCCCCAAATGGCCCTTGTTACGCGCCGAAGATCGCGTCATGCATACATTAGACCTAACAGACGTCCCATCACCGCGACTGGGCACACTGTGAATGTGATTTCGGAAAACCAAGCTGCACTGTACGGAGTACGAGTACGAAGCTGCAGTTTGCAAATAAAAAGTGGCCGAACTGCACGCTGCTCCGTCACGCAGGTTGCATCGCGGGTTGCAACGCGAGAAGCGGCTGTTTACTCGACGAAGCGCGTTTGCCTCGTTCTGGGAAGTGGCCGCAGATGGCCGCGTCTCTTACATCACAGGATCGTGACTGGGGACAGCGTGCGAGATTGTGAGTGCGTGCATGTTAGACATAACTACCAGGTCAACGACATGGTATCCAAGGAAGCGAGGTAGAGTAAAGCCAGTTCAGAACAAGATGGACATGACGAGGGCAACGAGGAAAGGAGAATGTGTCAAAGGATGAGGCCAACAGGGACAAAATGAAAAAAGCAGAATCTTATTCGTTAGATGTAGAGCTGAAAATGCTGGACATACCCACGGTGCAGCCCGAGAAAGGCTGTTTCTATTTTTGCAATAATTTATTTGTCTGTCGGGCACATCAAAGCTGCATGATATGGTCGGGTTTTCAAGTTGTAGCACGGGCGTAATGGTGGCCTCGAATGTGCGTGTTCCTTTTGTGCAGAAATCGTGATCATGTATTTTGCTTTTGTTTTGTTTTCTTGGTTTTATTCCGATTCATACCATGAGGTATTAACTTTATTTTCCTTGTAGAAATTGCTTCACAAAAGCTGTACCTTCATCGTCTGTTTTGTGCTTCATTTTGATCCCAATAGTCAGATAGATATTTTTATACAGATTAAAAGTAAATATAAAAAAAATAAAAAAAATAATAAATAAAAATAAAACGAATTTGAAATAAGTCAAATATAGAAGAAAAAGTAAAAAGTAAAAAGGCACAAATTAATTAAAGTCAGAATAACTGGTGTCAATATTTCTCCGTATTGTCTCTTGCCCTTGACAGCTTCCTCGTATCATCAGCCTTGCCTGGTAAGTGTCACAAGCTCGCCGCTTCGTCCTCGTCTTCCAAACTCCTGCGATGTGTTTTTACCCCTGAATGATCCACGGGCGTTGGGTTTTGGACAGGCCAGGCCTGGGACGAACGGACGGGGCTGAGTCGGTGCTGTTCCTGTCGTGCTTTGCCGTTCTACAGCGTGCTTCCGGCGCTACAGCCAATCGGGAGCAATGGGCCTTCAACGGAGACAAGGTACCACTCACCGCAATCTTCGGTGTGCCAGGTACAAACGCTCACCAAAGAACTGGGTCGGAAGTGGATTTTATCCGGGGCGAGACGGCCCCACCCGACACACCTTCCCCTTTGGCCTCTGCATTGGGTGGTGCTACCAGTTGCTGCTGGCTAAGCTCCCTGGCGCCTTCCTTTGTTCCACGGGCGCTCCGCAAAGGAAATGAGCACAGCAAAAATACTTGGCTCTCGTTCCAACGTCGAATGTTTCCCCCCTCCTCATGCATCGAAGCTTCCAACAACCAACTCAACGACCCTAGCGACAAGAACGCACATCGCACCGCAAGCATTCGCTCAAGGCAGGCCGCTCTCGACCCCGCTGCCTTCCATGGTTGCCTCCGTCATGTTCTGAACCCGCCCGGGACGACATTCCTTTTTGTTTGTTTTGTTTTCGCTCTCGAGCTTCTCCGGACCTCTCGCTTCTCTCAGCATCCCCTCACCACGGCCAGTTGGGCCAGCCACCGCGAGTGACGATAGACGAGCGATAGACGGCGATAAAAGCGATAGGCAGAAACGATGGGCAACTGCAGCTCGTGCCTCGGCGCACGGCGCAGGAGCGTGTACGAAGAGGTGAGTCGGCGACGGATTGGGCGAGCGAGCAGACCGATGAACGGACAAGAACGAGGACTAACGATCTATTTTGTCTTCCTAGGATGATGAATCAAGGCTGCTCTTCGATGACGCCGACGGCGCACACTATGGCAGCTTCGGCGAGCCGACGATGAACGACCAGGACGATGCGCAAGAGTCGCAGCGCGAGTTTGAGGCGCTGCAGAGCGTCGTGGCCCGCACGTCCGACAACATGGTCGATGTCTTTGAGATTGCCCCGCCACGGCCGAACCCGAACGGCCTGCCAGCACCTTATGCGCTCGGCATCCCCGACAACCGCTTTGCGCAGTACCAGAACCTGCTCTCGAAGCTCTCGGTGACCGACGACGCCGACCCGGACGCCCGCATCGAAGAATACCTCGACGTCGAGACGACGCAAGTGCCACAGGTGTACGGCGACGCTTTGCCGACGAAAGCGGACGTGGCCGGCCCCTTTGTGGGCAACTTTACCGACGCCGCCCGGGTCGGCCCATGAATAGACACGAGGAACACGACGAGGGTCAAGATAGCTCTGGCTATATTGCCCTAGCGCGGTATCGTCTCCTTCACCTTCGTTCTCTCGACGACTTCTGCACTGCTATATTCGACTTGCTACGAAAGCGGTTCCCGCAAGCCTGTTTTCCTTCCTATCTGCACACGACTCTGCACCACGACACGCCACACGCATACACACGCAACACAGCATTTGATGTTCTCGTTTCCTTTTTCAGTACCCCCCAGACGACAGACGGACAATCTGGGGCTTTCTCGACCTACCCATCTCGCTCTCCCTTCCACAAGAGGACAAGAGGAGATTGTTTCTGTAGTATTTCGACATTGTCCGGCCTTATTCGTTTCACCTTTTCATTTGTTCACTTGATACCCGTCTTAGTGTTATAATATACAATTTCAACCGCAAGTCGCAACTGCCACTGCAACTGCCACTTCCACTGCAACTGCAACCGCAACCAAACTTCCGGGACTGGGGCTGTGACCGGGACCGGGACCAAGGCTGATCGACTGTTCATTCCGTCTCTCCCCCTCTCCCGGCGTGATCGTTGATTTTTTTGTTCTGATCGCCGCCGCTACGATTCAGCGCTGCTGCACCTCGTTTTAGCTAACCCCGAACAGCCGCGAGCAGTCCTGTCTTCCTTGGCGTCTGGACCACTGCAGGCCGCTTCACTGCGGGCCGGTGCTCGACGACCTAACCTAGCCAACAAGTCAAGGCTGTTTACTGCCCCGTCCTTGGCCATTGTTTTGTTTTTGCCCGTTTTGCCATTTCACCATGTACTTCTCGGCTCCCTTTCCACTTGCCCTTTTTGCCTCCCCAAACTACCCTTAGCCGCGTCTCCAAGATGCCCCATATCCAGGCCTCAGCACCCATTGAGCATCGGCCACGTGCGCATGCTGCCGATGTTGCTTCTCAGTGGAGACCCTAGTTCGTGGCCTGCAGTTCTAGCTTCGTTTTCCTGCTGTGTTTTTTTCTTCTGTTTTCCTTCTGTTTTTCTTCCTTTTCCTTTCACTACGCCCTCTGCTCCCTACCCGTCCGCCCTTGCTGTCGTTCGTCGCCAGGGCGCTGATCTGACTGCTCCGGCTATCGGGGGGCTGAGCTCTGGCCTGACCAGGCCACTGGGCCGGCCTGTGGGCGGCCCCTTTGACTTAAATGCGTCCTGGAGGGGCAGTGATCATGAGTCCCTGGCCGTCAGTCCAGCAGCATGTGCAGGCTGCAGACCTCGCCGCCTGTATGGAACAGGGCTCCTGTTGCCTCCAGCTCCATGAACAACTGGCTATCACTGATCCTATCAGCCTCCCAGCCCACTATTAAATCAAAACAATCCCCCTGTACACGGCGTTCGTTTCGATGCCCCCCCTCCCCGCTTCAAACTCTCTTGTTTGTTTTTGCGCTGTGCTGCAGGATCGACTTTTGGGGGCAGTGATGCAGATACTGCAGACACCCTCCCATCCTTCACCAGGGTGGCTAGACTTGGCTTCGGGGCCCTTGCTCCAGCACAGAAGGCAGGCAGAATCGTTCCCGGCAATCACCTACGTCACTGGCACCGATGCTGGGTCTCCGCTTGGTGGCCCCCAACGGTCCAAGGCGATGGGTCGAGGGGTTCCCCCCTAGCAGTCCCTATTCCTCTTTCGTCTTTGGGTCTTTCGTCCTTTGGCTCGGTGCCGGCAACTGAGCCTGTGCAAAATACCAAGCAGGCCCAAACCAAACAATGCCGTGCTGCTACATACACATACAGGCGCGCTCGCATGCTGCAACTGGCAGGTGGTGCCTAGCCCCTGTTGTCCTGTCAGATGGGGCCGCCAAAGAAAGAGGGGGAGCATCCATCGTCGCTTCACGCTCTCCCGTGACTATGCGGTCCTATGCGGCGGCCCTGTGCGGTCTTGTTTACGACAGGCGCCTCTGCGTTTACCCCACGCCTCTACGCCTTTGTGCCGCAGTTCTCAGTTCTGACGCCTTTGGGCCTCGCGTCCTGTTGTTGCTGCTGTCTGTCATGGTCTAGTCCACTTATTTGAAGCTCTGTTTATACGCTGGCTGTTGTCAACACGGCCCAGAATGGGGGCTGCTATGTCTGGTGTAGTATGGTCTGTGGCAAACTTGTCATTGACTCTACCTGATCTCCCCATTCCTTCACACTATTGAGCTACCTATTCCCCCTCTCCAGCGTCTTTCGATGGGCGTGCCTGCAGATGACTACTGCGAGGCCGTACATGCAACAGCATAATTGCGACAGCGAGCCAGCACAATAACACGGCACTGCAACAAAGCGGCGCAACACGCGCCAGAAAAATGAGAAGACCGCCGGTCTTCTCCTCCACTTCCGAGGAGGATCAAGGAACGAGAAAAAGCACAAGCATATGGACAAACTGGACACAACTATCAAAACAATCAAATTAATAAAAGGATACCCGGGTTTGCCTTTGCATTGGTCCATCAAACGGCTCGGTCGCCAAAACATACGAATAAAAGGCCGACAGACCAGCTGGTGGAAAAAGAACAAAAAAAGCAGAAGCAGAAGAGGCACGAAAATCCCACCGGATCAATTTTTATAAAAAACGACTCACTCTTTTAGTACCCCGCTGAACTGACGCGAGACGGACGATACAACGATGCCATAGGAGGCGCTTCAACACCCCTAGTACGAACAACGGCAAGAGCAACAATACAAATTTCAAACGACGACAGACCACGGCAGTTGGAAGCCGATGAACGGAGGCAAGAAAGGAATGACAGGCGCATAAAAACGACGGCAGAGACAGGACCAACATAAACCGAGAACGATAACAACAAAGGCAAAAGCAAGCGCAAAAGATGCAACAAAAAAAAAAAAACGAACGTCTGAAAACAAAGATGTGACAGGCAGCCAGCGCCAGGCGGCCTTGTCCATGGGAATAGGTATAGAAACACTCGAGCCCCCGCCGCCGCCACAGCAGCAGTAAGCGTGCTGTAACGTCTCCCGTCTCTCGGCACCACCACCACCACTCTTCCAGGCTCCGAAGCAGGGACACGAAAGTGTCCGATATGCACCTGTACGGGTGCTGCATGCATTCTCGTCGACGATACCAACCGCCGTCTTGGCTAGCAGGGAGGAAGCAGGTATTAGCAGGGTGTTCTTGCATGGAATCTTCTCGCTGCTTCTTTTCCCCTTCGTCTCTGTGTCCATCGGTCCCCGCCCGACAACACAGACATACCGGCTTGTCCGAACCCTCCCGCAGATGTCGTCCTCGGCCGTCAGGCTATGCTGGCCTGCCGGCCGACATGGTCTTGGTATAGCCGGTTCACACGCTCCGCAATTTCGTTGATGTCCTGCTGTGTCTTTTCGATGGTGGCCGGCCGGTTGCCCTCGTGCTGCCAGCGCTCCACGTCTCGTTGCAGCTTCTCGAGACGGCGGTTCTTCTTCTCGATTTGCTCGCACAGCTTGCACGTCTCGTTGCGGTACACGGTGGCGTACACGAGCTTGAGTCCGCACGTCTCGCCGGTGCGGTACTCCTTGGGGCACTGCTGGCGGAAGTTTCCCCACTTCCAGTAGCCGCAGGTCCAGCGCGTCTGCTCAAAGTAGCACATTTTTTTCGGAGCGAGCGAGATGGGAGGACGACAGGGAAGGGGTATGCGTGTGGTGTGTGTCTTCGGAAGCTGGCTAGTCAGCTAAGCTGGTAGTGCTGCACTGTGGTCCATTGTTAGCCCCTGCTGCCAATGTTGTCAATGCTGTCAATGCTCCCCCAATGCTCCCATGCCCCCCCTTGTTCCCTTTGCTCGTTCGATCAAGGTGTGTTACTGCATGCCGTAGCAGGGTTTTGCAACAAGGGCCATCCTTGCTCTCGCATCCAAGTGGAAAAGTCTGGGGGGACACTCTCGTTCTCGTCTTTGACCCTTTTCTCGGGTCTGTCTCCCTTCTCCCCTCTCATCCTTATAAGAAGAAGGTTCCTCATTATCTCGGTGCAACCTGTCTAGCTTCTTGGGCTTTGTGTCCTCCACTTTTTCTTTTCTATTGTGTGTGTGTGTGTGTGTATGCGTTTCTTTCTTTCCTCTTTCGGCGAGATGGTCCGACTTACAAGAAGAGGTGGGATGGCTGTCGGGACTTTTAACAAAAGACGCCCAGGAGAAAACAAGAAACAAGCGAAGAGACAAGTAGCGAGGAGATGTTGCTGTCGAAGTGGGATCAACCTTCTTGGGTGTGTGTGAATTGTGTTAAGACAGATATTAACAAAGGCAGGACTTGGTGAGAGACAAAGACGAGAAATGGACGAGAGATCGAGACCATCCGTTTTTCTGCTTTTCAGCCGACACGACGGCACAGGATACTTATAATCATTTTTGCAGAGAGAGCCTTTTTTCTCTGTAGTCTTGTTTGTTATAAGGGAATAAAAAAGAAATAAAGGAATAAACAGAGAACAGAAGGCAAAAAGCAGAAAACAGAAAACAGAAATGGCGAAGGTGGATACGCTTTGCTGTGTCGAACAACACATCGGGCAAAAATAAAAATAAAATAATCGAGCCCGAGCCAAACTGCAACGCCAGTGAGGGAACGAAACAAATGCACAGAAATAAAGGGTGGAGGGAGGGGGGACGTTTAATTGTGAATACCTCCCCCAAAAGGGGGGTGTGGAACAGAAAAAAAAGGCACGGCGTGCAGAAACGAAATAGTAAATAAAAAATGGTAGCAGCTATAATAGCAACTGCATGTAGAAAAGGGGAAACCGGGGGTGTTAGTTGGTTAGTTGGAGTAGCAATGAAATAAAACAAAGACAGAAAAACAGAAAAACAAAAAATGGGAAACAGAAAACAGAAAACAGAGAGCAGTAGACAATGAACTGAAAACCGAAATTTTTCACAAGTAGCAGTTTCTTGTAAACTTTATTTCGTATTTTCTATTTTCTATTTTTTATTTTCTATTTTAATTTTGCCCTTCCATTTTCTCCTGTTCACTGGATTTTCTTCTTGCAACGCGCAATTTCGATGGAGCCACGTTGATCATAGCTCAAGAATCCAGCCGGCTTGAGCTTCCCCACCACGCTATGGAACTACAACAGTTTTCTTCTGTTGCGCTTCATGTTTTTGTTGGAACTCTACAACGGCGCTGCTCAACTTGACATCTAACAGCTGTGTTGCATACACTGTTAATAAAATCGTTCTATCTTGCTAAGTCTACTGTTGAAAAAAAAATAATCAATGTAAAAGATGAAGAAAAAGAGGGAAAGATACGAAATCATTAAATCGGTGCCACTCCTAATTGACACTGCCTACGTGTTATGGGCGGCCCGGGCAGCAGAATATGCAGTCTAATCCATCGCCTTTTTACACTCCTCCTCCTCTTTTTAGCGGGATGTAACGGCATCCGCAACGTGCAGAGCCTTCTGTCAAATTCTGAGGCTGCTGGGGCCAGTTGTGGGTTAAGGTTCGGGGGCGGCCCATGCAGACGACCGCCCCCCGTCAGACCTGTTTGCAGTACTAGTCTTGGCCGTGGCATGGTAGGCCAGGCCAGGCCTCTAGTATTATTAAATAAATTAGATAAAAAGAATAAAAAGAATCGAAGGAACCAAAACGGCAAACCTACCAGCCTCACTGCAAGCTTGACATTCTGGGCAGGCGTTTTCTGCTATACTTCTATTTTGATATCCCACGTCGCCTTCATTTTTTTCCGGCTAGTTGCCATGCTCTCTTTGACACACTTCTTCCAATCTTGACAACTTACTTCTATCTCAACTTCGGAGCCGAAACTGACGCTGCTTAGTTCGACGAGTATTTATTTTATTTTGTTCTTATTTTGTACTGCTTTCTTTTTCCATTCTGTCAAAGTCAAGGTCGACATATCCTACACTCCGTTTCACTCACGCAACAGCGCGAGTTCTGCATGATGTAGCCTTCTTATGTTATCATGGGCCAACTCGCAGAAGTTATGTGCTGGCTCGTGAGGCCCACCGAGGGCGGAAGAGCGTATCGGCTGGGAAGCAATGCGGCCGCACATCACCAGCAACGTGCATGTAAAATGTGCATGTAGCGGCGCAAGTCCGACCCAAGAGGTGGCGTTGCTTGTACGTACGAAATACGAAGTACATGGCTGTTTCTGGCTATGTTGGCCAAGAAAGCACATGATTTTTTGCCTGCTCCACTGTGTCCTGGGGTGCATGCTTCTTGATGTGTTCGTTTACATCATCAACTTGACCATCCGCTCACGTGGAGATCGAAGCTAGTTTATCTGAACATCATAGAAATCAGATTGTACTAGCATCCATGTTGTAAAAGTAAAATAGATTGTTGTTTTATTATTTTAACATCCGGAGCTGCACAGCCTGAAGGATGCAGATGAACATGCCACGGAGCTTTGATAAAATACACAGTGTAAATAAAAAAATTCCGAAATAAACACAATAAAAGGGACCACATCCGAAGGCAGCACAATGGGTGAGATGAGACATGTCTGAGCCGATTCGGGACGCTCTGCTGCCGGTTGGTGTCCATGGGTATTTCGACTGAGCATCCCCTTTTTGGCCAGCACATCTCATCACACTCGACCTGCAGCATACAACGCCCACCGGACCAGATTACTTCGTGTAGAGCACATGCATGTGTTGTAAAAAACTGCTCTTTTCCTGTCCCTTTTCTGCCCTTTCATGTAGCTTCTTTTTCTTTTTCCTACACCGCCCACATCCTGGAGGAGCGTTCCAGCAGCCGCGGCTTTCGATCCGGTTCGTGCCGTTGGGAAAGCTCTGACCGACCTGTGTCCCACTGGCCGTGCTTGTTTCCGCCTGGCTATCCATCATCCATGAGGGGGTGGTGTGCTTGGAGGAGCAAGCGGCGTGTGCATGTTGAAAAACTCCTTTTGGTCGACGTACAGGACGGCAGCCAGACAACTTGACATCCAGACATCCAGACATCCAGAAGAAGATATGCATGGCAGTACATCGTGATGTGGACGTCGTAGAACGTCGGACTATCCGGCGTTGAAGCGGTTACCTCCTGATGCCCATCTGCTGTCGAGGTGTTCTCCTATCTGCTACCTTCCTGCATCAACTGTACGGATCGATGTTGGGCAGGATAGGATCCAACGACACACTGGAGTCATGCACGTCGCCACAAAAAGAATCAAAATTCATGGCTACAACACATATAGGACCGTCGCAGGTTCATAGAGCACAGTACAGCTCAGTACGCCCGTCAAATATCGCGCAGTGTCAATGGTAAGCTACATCCACATCCCTCTTTGATCATCCCTCCTCTGTCTCCTCCTGCCTCTACCGGCCGTCTGCCACCCTTATAATCCTGCATCTGCGGGTTGGCGGTTCGCCCCCTTTTTGATTTTGCCACAATGCTGGCTCACCGCGTCTGTTCATGGCCCCCAATCCCCTGGAGCAACAATAACAACGACAGAAGGAAAAAGGAAGGTGGAGGCAATACCACAGAACGCGGCTGCAGTCCCTTTCTTGGCGCCTTTTCATCCATTTGGCCACACTATCATAGCACGCTTCTATAGACCGGAGCACCTTCCTCCACGTCCTTACCTATCCACCCACCCTTTGCCCCCATGTCCCCCATATGCAAAGAGAGCTGCTGTCGTCTGCAGCTCCTCTGCGGCCGGAGAGCAACGTGGCGATGTTTGAGTAGTTGCTAATTCTTTGCTTCTTGGACTTCTTAGACTGACAGCATGCAGGTAGCTCTGCAGCTCTGCAGCTCCACTGCTCGCGTATGCTTGGACACGACTACGTGCATAGCATGCGGAGGGAAGGGTTGTGCTATTATGTGCGGCGTCCGTAGCGGATTATCAAAATGTGCAAAGGCGCAATGCACCCCTCTCTTTGTCTTGATACGTCCTTCCATTTTATGCATCTCACATTGTTTGTGTCCTTGTATGCACCCGTTGCTGGATATTTCCCCGATTCCGTTCTGATAAATGGATAGTCCTCTGACTCCCTCGGCACGCCTGATCGGTCCATAGGGTGTGCCACGGCATGCAACATTCAAATATAGAGGTGCCCCGAGAGCGACATACTCGCATGGAAAAGGAGGGCGGGAGCCGCAGTCCAGACGTGCCAGCTCACAGTCAGACCAGGGGGCATAGGAACAAAAGGGACCAACCGCGGAAATTCCCACTAGCTTGGAAGAGACGTGTAACGAGGAAGTGGCGGGCCGGGGTGTGAGAGAACCGGAGAGAGAATGGGGGTAGGGGGGTAACAGGCGACAGGCCTGCCGTGAAAGCAATCCTCTCACTGCTGCTCTGTTCTGAACGGCTTAAAATGGTGTGCTGGCTGGGCTGTCAATGGTCTCTTTATTTTGTTGGTGTCTGTTTGGGCGCCTTACATTTTGAAGTGTGTGTGGAGATGGTCGAGGGTCGAGGGTCGAGGGTCGAAGGTCGAGAGACGAGAAACGATGGCTAGAGGCTGTTGTCGCCCAAAGGAATTTGGCATTGGTCATAACTTGCTTCTTGCCTGCTAGATCGGATCAGCAGACATTCTAGTTTCCCTTTTTATTGTTATTAAGCCCGTGTCTTCTCTATACTCGGCTTATCACGACCGTTGCCAGCGACTTGGTGGCCTCACGAGGTAAGCTGGAGGCTCGAAAGACTGATTTGTCTCTGATAGTAAGCACATTATTATTTCTTTTGGAGGATGACCATCAACATCCAGAGTAGATAGTTCTCAACTCGAGCCTGAAGCTCGGAGTCTTTTTTGTTTTCCAGTTGTTGACGAAAGTGGTCCAAACGGACACAGCACACCATTCCCTCATCGAAGCATCCAAGTGCCATTTCTTTCATGTGACTAAAAGAAACCAGAGTTTTCTGATGGCTCATACTCCTGCGTGTCCACATCCGCACTCACTGCATTGTCAATCTCTCATATGATTTCTGTCCTTTGCAGACGACATCGTAATTGCCGATTGGAGGCTTTTTGGAGGGGGGGGGGGGGGGGCAGATTGCTCAGACAATATGTATTGCCAACGAAGCACTTACCGGGAGAGACAAAACTTGGGTAGCCATTGCACCAACACGGTTCCTACCTAAGGTTTGGGCAAAAGAACATGATGGGGGCTAATATTAGTATGGCAGGGAATTTTGGCCTCTTTCTTTTCCGTTTTTGTTCCATTCGGGAAACGCCAAAATCAATGGACAACAATGTAATGGGAACATAATTTTGATTGGGATAACTGACAGAGTGTGGTGTCCTATCTTTCAGATGATCGTTCTAGAAAGAACAAGACTGTTGAGACGCGGACCCATGGGAATGCAGTTCTGGTTATTGTCTTGCTTCTCTTCTCTTTGGGCATCGTCATACTTCTTTATCTCATCTTCCATTTCCGTTTTTGTGTCTAGGGAACAGAGGGCGGAATAGAAGTGTGTTGTGAAGGGAGGAGGCGGAGTCGGTGCGGGCGGGAGGGAGAGGGAAACAATGGCCGCTTTTTGGACGGCCGCCTGTGTGGTTTGACCTTGTTTCTCTTTCTTCTCTTTTCTTTTCTTTACTCTCTCCTGATGCTGGCAGTCATGTTGTGGGACTGCCTCGTATTTTCCGCCGCGGCCTCATATTGAATTTTTGCATTTCGGTCTTCATTTAAAGACGAGAAATTTGTCTACCAATTATGGCATTGGATAAACACACGGTTGGCTGGTCGTAGTTGCCTGTCATTTTAAACGTCCTTAACTTTTCGCGAAAGAGAAATCAAAACAGAGATTGAGATTCAATTATCGGGAATCGGGATTCTCAAAAGTCAAAACAGGGAAAACCTTGCTAGTTGGGATTTAGCGGACAATCATCATCCTTCTAGCAGGGGAAAGTGAGGTAGTAAGGGAAAGAGCGACGGGGTTGCTTGCCTTTTCGTGAAGCCTGCTAGCAACTTTTCTGTTCGGACCTCCAAAACGGGCCGTGCCGGCTCCCGGATAGTTCATAACAGGCAGCCCACTTTTTTCGACCTCTCTTCAGAATTAAATAGCCTGTAATATAGTCGAAAATATAGAGTGTTCCTTCGAAAAATGAAAGCCTGACGATACACGCGATGTTCAATTTAAATTCGAAGAAGACGAACGCTCAGGTTTAAAATTAATTGGAAACATTTGGTGTGGATTACGCTTATTATTGCCGAAAAAAGCGGGAGCATTTCGCAGTCCCCGCTTCGTACACCAAAAAAGTGCAGCGAAACAGGCCGGACTGGTCAGGCCTCTGGGCCAACAGGAGGTCAGTTTAGCGGGAAGGCTGGCGCAAGAGGCCAATTGACCTGACCGGCAGGCGGTTAGGCATACATTGACCAATTGCGCTGACAGTTGGAAAGTAGAAGAAGAAGGAAGCAAAAGACAATGTGTATTAATAAAGAAGAAAAAAAAAACCCTCAGATGTAGGCCAGTCCAGTCCACTAAGTCTGAACGATGCGAGTGGGCTGCTGGCGCGTGCAAGAGGAGCCCCTGAAAAGCAACAACAGAGCTAACAAAATCGGACAAAAACAATGCAAAAAGGTTCAAACGGCACTTCCCCGGGTCACTTTCCACGTTGAAAAAACGGAAGTGAGAATGTAAAAATAGATGGATTAATACCCAACGAGCGCGTTCACTTTGCCCTTTTATTTATTTATTTATATATATCTTTCTTTTTGCCCTCCTTCTTGCCATTTGTTTTTGTTTTCAAGGCGGCTGGAAGAGGCTCAATTTCGCACAGCCAGTAACAGCAAGGCAGTCCCTAACAGTTACTGTGATTGGGCAGGGACGGGCCACCAACATAGCAAAAACAGCCTCGGAAGGGCTCGTTGAGCAAGCCATTGGACAATTCGGCACACAGGGTTGCTATTGGGCGAGAGGAAGAGAAGGCTTTACCTTCAAATTGACGACAGCCGACATCAAAATGTAGAGTGTAAGTGGAAAGTAGGAAGAAGACCACGTCTCACAATGCGCATTTTAGTGCCTTTACTTTGTATCTTGTCTATGGAAATCTACAGAGATTTAAGTGATTGTCAAGTCTGAAGGCTCTCTATTTGCGCCTGTTGGTTTTCTTTTCCTTCTCTTTTCCTCGGTTTTTTGTCTGACGTCTTCTTTTCTTTTCAGAGTTGGTTTCCCTGTCTTCCTTTTTCCACATCTCTGGAAACAAGGCGTCCTTGCAGGCTCTGACTTGGCACTTTCATGGTCCCCAAAGTCCAACAAAGCGACGATATGGGCGCTCAACGCCAGGTGTGGCCGAAGCCGACACGACCGAGCCGAGTTGTAATACGGCGCGCCAGCAACCCGGCAAAACCGCCCCCAACCATCGCGCCCTGTCAATGTTCTAGTGCTGTAGTGGGTGGTTGCATTTTTGTGACAGGAGGGCCTTTTTGTCTCGGTGTTAGTTGCTGCCTGATCAAGTCAGTGATACCGGGCTGTCTGTTAAGGACCAGGGGTGTTGTAGTGGATTGTCCCGATTTGGACATGCCAACGAAGAGCGGACGGCATGTGAGAGGGGTTGTCTGTTGGAAATAGGCGTGGCGAAAGGCTGCGAGATTTAGCAAGAAGGGGGGGATAATAAAAGAAGAAAATAAAGAGTGAAGCTATTCAAAATCAAGTGAAATATGATACAAAAATTGCAATAGTCGCAAAACGAGGCGAACAGAGCCTAATGGCCACGATTCTATCCGTCTTTTTTATCTAGCATGATTTATTTTTACCTAGGTGAGCCCGACGGCATGGCTGGCCATTGGAGGGGGGAAACGATGTATGCGCTGTTCGCTTCAGACGCCGACTGGCACGGTTCCCCACGCGCATACGGCGGGATGAAGCAGCCCCAAAAGCAAAAGCCTGCAGACATTTAAAGCCAGCCAGCAAAGCAAGTCAGAGCCTGACCAGCCACGCCAGACCAAGGCTAGGCGAGGCCAGGACAGGACAACGCGTGCAGATAGGTGCAGGTGGCCGCATCAAACGCGACCGCCCTCCGATGTGATGGAAGAGGATGTGGGAATGAATGGGCATTTTATTTCTTTTTCTGCCAACACGTCAGCCGTTCACACGGAGAGAAGGCCACCAGTGTCCGAGCAACAGCCGCCTGTTTCCGTTTCCCGTATCCCGTGCACATCATTTTGTCGCCTGAGAGCAGACGAAAAAAATGAAGGGAAAAAAAAAGAGGAGAAGGAACGAAGCAACCGAATTCAAATCCAGCCCAACCGGCCTCGCCGCAAATACGAGAGACGAGGAGAACTTGGAAAAATCAACATATTTAGAGAAATAAGGTAAACAACAATAGATTTACACAGCGACACGTTGTTTGAATAAAAGAAGAAGAAGACAGAAGGCTGCGATGCTAAATACTTGTTTGCATTCTAAATGTCTGATTGGCATAGAGACTCCAAGGCTTTGGCGGTGGCAGAGGCGATACTGAACAGGCATTGGCTACTGCTGTAATTAGACTGCAAGGTCCTAACTGCAAGGCCTGGCCAGCAGTTGAACAGCCCGCCAATAACAAGAAACTTGGTCCTCTCCTGGCTCATACAGCCCGTCGCTGCCCAATCGCAAGTTTTGACATTATTTTAAACATTAAATAAAGCCTCCACAGTCAGGCGTCCAATCTGTACTGATGCTTAGGGAGATATGCCGTGTCCGGAGAGTATACAAGAACAGGTCATCCACGATAGCGGCCGTTGGGCGGGTTGTAGGCTGTAAATACGCTGAGCAGTCGTGCGGACCGCCACAGCGACTTCTCCTCCTATTTGAATGACTAATCATTGAAAGAGCGCATCCCATCCAAAACGCGCTCGCCCCACTTTTTCGTATCACGTCGCATCATCCACAGCGCGCATTGCGCCCCAAACACCGTTCCCCAATCCCCCAAAAGCCAAAAGAACGACCGCCTAATGATGCAAACACACCACTGCCACCTGAACCAGGCTGCCGTTTGAGAGGTGCTTCGAGCCATCAGCCATCAATCAGCCTTCCTCATTTCACGTTCTCCCTCGCGCGCACATAATTTCTTTCTGCCTTCCCTTCATCGTTGCCTGTCGCCTTCATGATTCCGTGATCCTCATCTGGCCATTGGCCTCTTCGTACAAAGTACAAAGTAGGTTGTGTATTAAAGGTCATCCCTACCAGGTACCTTTTGGCGCGTCTTCCTTTGTTTACAGCCTAAT